>CM064548.1:54548974-54689678 GCA_032716605.1 Paralithodes platypus
ATACAGTATATAATAGGGTATATGTGTATATAATAGGGTATATGTGTATATATATATACTGTAGATGTGATAATGTACGCCATACTATACAATTTTTAAGCGGGGGACTGAGTGTTCCACACACACATGCAGTTTCAGTCTCTTTACCTAAAGATATAATTGCATGAAGAAACAAATAGAGGGTCCACGATTTTAATAAGTGACTGTACATAGCTAATGATGTTGCTCTGTACAAGCCTTTCCAAAGTAATGTAGACGGTACTTCCTGACCGTTGGCAATTGGGCATAATACAACTCAACTTAGACAAATAGGTACTTCTGGTGCATCTGTATATATATATATATATATATATATATATATATATATATTATATAAGATATTTATTCTATATATACAAGAGTTATATAAAAACAGTAGATTATAATGATGATGTTTTAGTTCAACAAAACTAGTTCTCTCTTCTCTTCTCTCTCTCTCTCTCTCTCTCTCTCTCTCTCTCTGGTCCGTATTTATCTCTCTCTCTCTCTCTCTCTCTCTCTCTCTCTCTCTCTCAAGAAAGACAGAACGAAAACAAGAGAAAGAACGAATATTTAATGTGTGTGTGAGGGGGGAGCAAATAGTGGAAGAAAGGAAAGCATCCATACAACTGTTTTTACTATAGGCAGCTGTTCTCCTAATTGGATGTGTGTCCTATATAATCCATGGGTGGACTTCTGGGACCACCTTCATTCGCCCCATTAGTTTGGCGAGCGGTTGAAAATATTAGTGTGTTTGAATATCGTCGATCAGTATAACATTAAGGGGAGATTTCCACTTGAGGGATTTTTTTCTTGACCCCTTTCTCCCTCAAGTATAGCCCCATTGATTTTGAGATTTTAAGACAGTTGACCCCATTAGTTTTGCGATTTAAAGAACTATCGCCCCATTCCTGTCAATTTTTATGATTTACTGTAGGTGTCGATTTTTTCCTGGCGAGCGATAGCGAGCCTGTAATCTAAGGGGCACCGGCCTTCGGCCAGGACATTTTTCTACCGAACGAAAAATGTACAAATTTATCTTGAAAGGGGGTCAAGGGGGAGTAATTTTAAGCTTGATGGAGGTCTAGGGAATCAACTAAAAACCTCCCCTTAAGGGAGCCCACCTCGCTTTTGTTCTCTTTCTCTCCATCTCTCTTTGGCTTGCATCTATTCTTCCCCCATTCAGCCTACTTTTTTAAGACGTTTACCCTCATCCAGGTGTCAATATTTTCCTGGCGAGCGGTAGCGAACCAGCATATATATATTTTTGTTTTGACAGCAAGCTAAATTTGTACATTTTTTGATAGAAAAATTTCTCCGGCGAAGCTAGATTTCTCCATACAATGCTGGCTCGCTATCGCTCGCCAGGAAGAAATCGACACCTGGATGGGGATAAACGTCTTAAGACAGTTGGCTGAATGGGGCCTAATGGATACAAGCCAAAGAAAGAGAGAAAAGGAGAGAAAGATAAAAAAGAAGGACCCCCTTAAGTAGTTGAATATCATAAAGTGGTTGAATGTCGTTGAGTGGTTGGTAATCATAAAGTGGTTGAATGTCGTTGAGTGGTTGGTAATCATCAAGTGGTTGAATGTCGTTGAGTGGTTGGTAATCATAAAGTGGTTGAATGTCGTTGAGTGGTTGGTAATCATCAAGTGGTTGAATGTCGTTGAGTGGTTGGCAATCATCAAGTGGTAACAAACCCACTTGATAACCCATAATTATATAGAGTGTCGGCGATTGTGACCTAGTACCATAAATGTGTTTTCTGACCACAGTCTTTCGGGAGCTGAAGCCCTTCAGTTGATGGCTGTGGCAATATTTTTATTTTAATATTTATGTATTATTAATGGACAAGCAGCTACTATAGTACAGTGTATATATAATATATATGTAGATAATTATATATATATATATATAAATATAACCGGGATATATATATATATTATATTATATATATAATATATAGATAGACTGTATTATATATATATTGAACAGTGAGATATATATAGATACTGTATAGATATATACAGTGTATATATATTATATATTATATATAGAGATATATATAGTTATAGTAGATATAACTATATATATATAGAGTATCTATATATATATAATATGTACCCGGGGATATATATATAGTATAGATATAGATAGTATATATATATATATTATACCATGGTTATAATATATGATATATATTTATATAATATATATATTATATATATACGGTATATATATATATACAGTGTATAATATATACTATATACGTAATATATAGACAGTTATATATATAATATATATATATATATATTATATATATATATAATATATATATATATATATATACCGGTATATATGTATATATAATTATAATTACTATATATATATATATATAGAATAAATATAAGATGACGAGAGCAAACATCAAAACTCCATTTTCATTGTTTATTAATTAAGCTTTGCACAATATTTCGAACAACTCTGTTCATCATTCAGGTGAAACACCAACGATACTAGCAAACAAACATTGATAATCTGTTAAAACTTTGGTAATTTGAATATATGGATCTATTTAAACAAGGTTAATGTGACAAATTTCTACAGAATACTTTACTTAAAACTGCTAGCCTAATAAGTTAATAATTGAAAACAATAGCCAAGATTTACAAGAAGATTATCACAATCCTAACTTCATAAAACTGAACATGTAATACAAAATATAAAATAACATGCAACAAACAATTTCGAACCTGCCCCTTACGGACTATTCCGGGAGAACTAACTAGATTAACTGGACTATACACATTTATATATAGCAAAGGGTTCCTAATAGCACCCAGGCTATCAAACTACTGTGACCACTCAGTTTAGGTTCGGTTTGAGTTTGTCTATGAAATAGTTCTCCCCAATTGGAAAGTAATCGGTCTTGTTTCTGAATTTAGCCAATATCTTAAAATCCTTTTCATTAAATCTGTGGTCCGCCAATTCGAAAGAGTGATTCCTTACTGCTGAAAAGGCCATTTTCGTTAAATATTGAACCCTGTTCGGATACTTTTCCCCAAATGCTCCAATATTCTAGCGCGGAATGAACGAGGACGAAAATCCCACATACCCAGCAAGGAAGCTGTGACAGTTAAATTCATAAAAAATATTGGAAAACATAAAGTCTATTGGGAACAGTATCCTTTATTCTAAAAAAATGAGCGAATGTTAAAGTCATTTGTGAAAAAATTATGCGAAAGTAATCAGCTGGGAATCTAGAATGAGCCAATTTTTCCCGAGCTGTTTACGACAAGTCGTAACTGGATTTACCATAGAATGGAAGTTTTATATATTTCTTAAGTTTTCGGGACCTCGTGAACACAGGTTTTAGTTACATATTTACTAGCTACTAAATGACTTAAGTACTAAATGACTTAACGGTCTTCTGGCCTAAATGACTTAACGGTCTTCTGGACCAAATGACTTAACGGTCTTGTGGACTAAATGAATTAAACTGTATAAATATTTTTAACAAAGAAGTTTTCACAAAGTCCCCTTTTAATTCAATATGGTAAAAAAATATGTAGGTGGAACATCTTTTTGCTATAAGCTCGGTTAATTAGAAGCTTTGATTGAATTTATGTTATAAATTACGGGTGTAAAACTGAACCAATTAAGTCCAAGGTGGTGAAACGTAAATTTCTGCGAAATTACACTAGTTGTTAATCCAGAACCCGTTTTCATTACATTTACATTCAAAAAAGGTAGGCAGCCTCTTTTTCTATTTCCGAAGTGAACTTTATATTCGTATGCTGTCTATTCATATACTCTAAAAACATATTCACATGTTCAGCCTTCCTGAAAATTAAAAAGCTATCATCTACATACCGCCTATAGAAAACAGGTTTAAAACTTAAGGGGCACTCATCTAGTCATTCAACTTCGTGTTTACACATGAACGCATGTATTACATGTATTTGTATTACATGTTCAGGTTTATGAAGTTAGGATTGTGTAATATTCTTGTAAATCTTGTTATTGTTTTCAATTATTAACTTATAGTCTAACAGTTTTAAGTAAAGTATTATGTAGAATTGTTACATTAAACTTGTTTAAATAAGTCCATTATAGTAAATACAAAGTTTTAACAGATCTCATGTTTGTTTTCTAGGATCGTTGGTGGTTTCACCTGATGATGAACAGAGTTGTTCGAAATAGGGTTCAAAGCTTAATAATTAAACAATGAAATGGAGTTTATGGAGTGTTTGCTATCGTAATCTTATTGTATTTGGTAAGCATCCGGAACCAAGCGGCAACCTATCTATTGATATCCTAATATATTATATATATAATACGGTATATACGTTACCCTATATATAACCTTATATATATAGTCAGAGATATTTATGTTTTCCTCATTTTTTTTTTTAATTTTTTTTAGCAAGCAGCCTAGTAAGTACCATTAAGTCTGTTGTTGCTTGCTTCTTTTGTATTCCTTTGAGAACACCATTTTATGTTTCTTCTCTAATCGCACATCAATATTCCTCATTCCTTCCATACTTTTGGGCGGGACGATCAAAATTTGGCCGGGTATATTTCTTAGTAGGCTGCCAATAAATTTAACCCCTTCTGTACCGGTGACGTTTTAAAATTGTATTCTAGCTGTATTTAGACGGTTTTTGTGCAGTATAAGAAGGATTTGTGGTAGTAAAAAGGGTTAAGGGAGACAGTTCGAAGCCTGGTAATTGCTGGAGGCCCTTTTTAAACTGAATACAAACATATGTTGATAGCCAGCGTAGAGTGAGAAGGACGGAACTGGTGTTGAACGGGTTAATCACAAGGCCAACATTTCGCCTTACCACCCAAAAGTTCGCCTGTGTGCTAGAAACTTCGGTGTGTGTGTGTGTGTGTGTGTGTGTGTGTGTACAAAGGAGTACAAAGGAAATCAAGCAACAACAGATCTAGTGACCCTTCTAGGTTGCTTGTCCTCCAAAACACCTGAGGATATCAAGTTGTCCAAACAGTGGTTTCCAGCATGTGGGTAAGGGAACATTAGGAAAGGGAATTAACATTGCCCTGTTGAACTAATGTCCGTGGCAGGAGGAGGTTAGGAAAGTTAGTAAGGGTGACAGATCGGGTATAGTAACTGAGGGGGGGGGCGGGATAAAATAAAGTTATTCATTTACAAAACGCAGTCAGTGATCGCTGGGTTTGATGGGCGAGATATTGTGTCTAGGCGGAGTTTAATATGTAATCAACGGTGATGCAGTCTATAACGTCGTTTTCGGGGAAGCCCATTCCACAAGTTGACAACAATCGATTTGAAGAAGAAATATCGTAGATTCGTTCTGGTGATGTGAAAAGAAGAATTTGACCAATAATTTTGCAACCGTTTTTCCCCCGAGTGGCAGTGTAATATACTGATTGGTCGATAGTAGGCGAAGGGTTACTTACTACAGTTCCTGTACTATTTTCGACCTGGGCCTTTGGATGATTTTGACACACTTTGAATTAAGTCACCATCTCATTAATATGCTCGCCTTGGGTATAAGGGAAAGGTAGATTTAATTCTCTAAAGACGCTCTTCGTATGGTTTGTTCTTTAGGTGGCCCCCTTCAGGTATCATTTGGCAACGTCCGTATCGGCGTTGAACTCGGTTCTAAGCTTGTTTTATACTTTTTGGTAAATAAGGGGCACCAGGATTGAACGCAGTATTCCAGAAAAAGAGGGCGGACTAAGGGAATTGTAAACGGGTTAGGATAACTTCTTTGGATTTATCAGGCTCAAATGCCCCTGCATATAAAGCCAAGTATTTTGTTATGCCTTCTTAAACAACTATCTGAACATTGTTGATGAACACGAATTTGTGTCACTCGGTTTTAGGTTACTCGATAATTGGTTGTTACTACTTCCCAGATAGGGGAACCCCGGTTTTTTTTCCCCCCCCCTCTGTTTACATTCTTAAGCTGAGTGGGCCATTCAGCTCGAATAGTTTTGCTTTCTCATTTAGGTATCCGATATGTTTAGTGACTTTAGCATTTAATCCGCATTGAAACCTCATTGCCAAATTTGGGCCCACAACATGACAATGTTATCTTAGATTGTGTTGCATATCGTCAAACTATTGTTCTTAATTGAGAGTACGTTTATTTGCAATTGTCTTGTATCGTCAGCAAATTTTGAGATTGTACAGGTGAGGAGGACCCTCATCTATGTCGTTGGTGTAAATTAGAAAGAAAATTGGTCCTAGTACCGATCCCTGGGGTACCCCCGCTACTTACATTGGTCCATTTAGATGCCTTAACCGTTTTTTATGATCTACTCTTTGCTTTCTGTCCCGCTGAGCCAATTTTCTATCCATTTCACACACACAAGCCTGGGCGTTGTTCTTGCGTATTCCATGCGCTTTTAGTTTTAGCAGTAAGACCGTTTGTGGGGAACTGTGTCAAAGGGACCTTTTTGAAAATCAAGGTATATAATATCCTACAGCTTTTTACTCTCACATCGTAGAGGTTGAGGATATCGCGGAATGGAACTGTCTAAGAAGGTTATGTTATGAACAACAGGAACGTTTTTTACGAAAGAAAGCCTGTTGTTGCGTATGCTTTAAGTATTGTTATTTTCCTCTAAGTGATTTACCGAGTCTTATCTCGTCTTATGGCCGTTTCTAGCATTTTACATACAACTGAGGTTAAGGCTAAGTGGGGGACCGAGTAGTCTGATGTACTATCTGGGTAGGGATTTTGCTGGCCTTTTTGTTTTAATATCGGTGTTTACGTTACGGTTGGCTAGCTGTCACACTGAATCCAGGCGCAATAGTTCCAGACTGCAAGGATTTCTTGAATGTAATGTTCAGTGGTTTGGAGATGCTGGGCATCCTTAGCTCCTTTAGAACTCTAGGCGATGATTGTATCAGGTCCAGTCATGAAAGCGTTTTAAATTTACCTTGTAGTTACCTTGTGTGGTGAGAGAGAGAGAGAGGTAGAGAGAGAACGAGAAATATGCTGTGTTTTGTGGCGTGAGAGAACTAAGTGTGGTGTGCTGTGTGTTGTGTGTGTGTGTGTGTGTGTGTGTGTGTGTATATTGTTGCCAACTTGAAAGTCTTAAGGGAGCCCACCTCGCTTTTTTTTCTCTTTCTCCTCCCTCCTAGCCTCCATCTCTCTCGTTGGCTTTGATCCATTCTCAGAGCTTACTATTATTTTAAGAATTTTTACCCCCATCGCCAGGTGTCATCCAATATTTCCTGCGCGAGTCGGTAGCAAGCCAGCTATACAGTATATATATATTTTTTTGTTGACAGCAAGCTAAATTCTTTCGGAGTAGAAAAATGTCTACGGGCGAAAAGGCCGGGATTTCTCCATACAATGCTGTTGCTCGCTATCGTCTCGCCAGGAAGAAATCGAACACCGGGTATGGGGAATAACCGTCTTCAATAGTTGGCTCAATGGGGGCCCAACTTGATTACAAATCAGGGCCAAAGGAAAGACAGAAAAAGGGGGAGAAATATGAAAATAAAAAACGACGTTCCCCCCCCCCCCTTAAAATTGCTTAGAGCCAATCAAGGTTTCAGGCAATGTACACTCGGATACCATAGTCACCAACCACCCACTCGTAAGAACTCCTGGACCCCCTAGGCTTATCTTTGTACAATTGACCACTTGCGAGTTTCAGGCTATAAGGAAGTTGGAGCTGTAGACAACGATATTTAACTTAATTTACAGGTAGATACGGTCGTAGTAAATTTATAAATACATAAAACCCAATTCAACAATACCATTTATCCCATCAGAACAGTACATTATTCGTTTACATTCTTCGTTTAATATAGATGCTCACGGCTCCAACTTCCTTATAGCCTGAAACTCGCAAGTGGCCAATTATAACTATCTGGATTGATTTTTGGATAGAACTGGCTCTTCAATAAATAGTATATCTATATACTATTTTCGGTTGTCTGTGTGTGTGTCTTGTTCTTAGTAGGCGGCCTCAGTTTTTAAGCTAGAGCGTTCATACTTGGTATGCATAGTAAGGGGGTCCCTAGGCAGGTTTTAGTGAAAAAATAGAATTCCCCAGGGTCGAAAAGAGGGACGGCAGAAAATGAGCGCGAAATCGGAAAATCGGAAAAAAGGGCCGTTTGGAGGCAGACCAGAAGTAGGCCCTCCGATACGCAAAAAGGTGTATGGAACGAAAGTTGTTTCGCAGCCCCCGAACAATGGTGGGGGTACGGATGAGGTCAGAACTCCAAAAATCGGAGGTCATTTTAGCGGCCGAAATCGAGGTGTCGCGTTAATGAGGCCCAGGGAGGTCGAGGCACGGTGATTATGGTAGTAGGAATAGTACCGGGTATTGTTGATGATTGTGGTAGGTAGTGGAATTGATGATGGTGATTATGGTAGTAGTAGTGGTGGTAGTAGTGATGGTGATTATGGTGATTACCCGGGCAACGCCGGGTACCCCTGCTAGTATATATATAGTTTTGTACTTGATATATACATGTATATAGAAAACTAAATTCATAAGTTCGTTTTTCGAGATATACTTCCCTAATTAGAAACAGGTGAAGCCCACGAAGTCTATCTCCACCTTGCTACTGTGTATATTATATGATCTGCTTGGTCTACTTCTCCTTTACAGTCTTAAGGGCAGATTTTTGCTTATTATTATTATTATATATATATATTCTTATATAGAATATATATACATTAGTAGTATATATATATATATATATATATACCGTATATATATACGGTATATATATATATATTTTTTTTTTTTTCGGACAACCTTCATCCTCATATTTAGACACATTAGTTTTGAGGTTTTAGGACGTTCGATCCATTAGTTTGGTGATTTTAAGATCTTTCGCCCCATCTCTGTCAATGTTAAGACCTTTCGTGCCATTTAAGTGTGGATTGTTTCCTGCCGAGCGATAGCGAGCTTGTACTTTAGGAGGAACCGGACTTAGGTCTGGACATTTATCTACCGAAAAATTTACTCATTTATCTAGAAGGGGGGGGGGGGGGGTTCTTGGGGATATTCATTATAGCTTGATGAAGTCATAGGTAGTAAACTCACACACACACACACACACACACACACACACACACACACACACACACCTTAACACTGACCAAATCCTTACTATAATAACAAGGGCGACTTCGCACACAACCAGCAGTCGGCGCAGGTTTCGCGTATGTGGGTTTGGCTCTCACTTGGACTTTTGGTGGGCGATATCTAACACCATAACAAATGTCATCTCCATATCTCAAACAGTACGGCGACAAATCTGAAGTGTCTCATCCACCCACCACCACCTTTGATCAACAAAAACAACAACAACAACCACAAGAACAATAACAACAACAATAGCAACAACCACAACAACATCCACAACAACATCCACAACAACATCCACAACAACAACCACAACAACAACCACAACATTAACGACAACAACAGCAACCACAACAGCCACAATAACCACAACAACAACATTAACAACAACAACCACATCCACAACAACATTAACAACAACAACAACCACAACAGCAACCACAACATTAACAACAACAACAACAACAACATTAAAAAAAAAAAAAAAAAAAAAACACACACACACAACATTCGACCATTGATAGAGCTCTGACTTTTGCCGCAGGTCAATATATCCAGTATATACAGTATATATATGGGTAAGAGAACAGCCAACGAAAGAAATGTATCCCAGCTCTTATAAGGGGGTAGTACTCGCTTTTTATGGACCCCCTTCTCCCTCATGTTTAGCATATTAGTTTTGAGGTTTTAAGACATTAGTTCAGTTAGTTAGGCGATTTTGAGATCTTTCGCTTCATTTTTGTTTCAATATTAAGACGTTTCGTGCCCTTTAGCTGTTGATTTCTTCTAGGCGAGCGATAGCGAGCCTTTAATTTTAGAAGGAATCGGCCTTCGGCCGGGAAATGTACAAATTTATCTTGAAAGTGGGTCTAAGGGATGTTTTGCTAAGCTTGATGGAGGTCTAGCGAGGAAACTCAGAAATAAATTAATAAATAATTATATATAGACCAAAAACCAAGCACTTAAATTGTAACCTAATATTGGCAGTTCTACCTCTCAGTCCTTCAAGAATATAGGCAATTTTTGGTTTTATATTTGTTTAGAATACTAGATGCCTTGTAATAGTATGATCTGCCTTATGTCTCTCATACACATATAACTACCCTTGTAATAGTATGACCTGCCTTATGTCTCTCATACACATAGAACTACCCTTGTAATAGTATGATCTGCCTTATGTCTCTCATACACATAGAACTACCCTTGTAATAGTATGATCTGCCTTATGTCTCTCATACACATAGAACTACCCTTGTAATAGTATGACCTGCCTTATGTCTCTCATACACATATAACTACCCTTGTAATAGTATGACCTGCCTTATGTCTCTCATACACATATAACTACCCTTGTAATAGTATGATCTGACTTATGTCTCTCATACACATATAACTACCCTTGTAATAGTATGACCTGCCTTATGTCTCTCATACACATAGAACTACCCTTGTAATAGTATGATCTGCCTTATGTCTCTCATACACATAGAACTACCCTTGTAATAGTATGATCTGCCTTATGTCTCATACACATAGAACTACCCTTGTAATAGTATGATCTGCCTTATGTCTCTCATACACATAGAACTACCCTTGTAATAGTATGATCTGCCTTATGTCTCTCATACACATAGAACTACCCTTGTAATAGTATGATCTGCCTTATGTCTGTCATACACATAGAACTACCCTTGTAATAGTATGATCTGCCTTATGTCTCTCATACACATAGAACTACCCTTGTAATAGTATGATCTGCCTTATGTCTCTCATACACATATAACTACCCTTGTAATAGTATGATCTGCCTTATGTCTCTCATACACATAGAACTACCCTTGTAATAGTATGATCTGCCTTATGTCTCTCATACACATAGAACTACCCTTTTAATGATTGATTGGTGGTACTAATAAATCCATCTTTTCCCGGTTAGAAAGATAAATAATTTTCATTATCAATATACCGTTTTCATACCCGTTTAATACCCTTGATTTTGTGACAGCGTTTACAGTGTGAGGTGAGGTTGAACGGTCAGGTTATAGAGAATGTCAGCTCATCTAAGTATTTGGGTAGTGTGCTGAGTAAAGATGAGAGTATGGAGGATGAAGTGGGGACAGGGTACAAGAGGAAAAGAGGCTAAAAGCAGTAACAAGAAATAGGGTGGTCAACATGGAAATAAAGAAGTCCTTGCATGACAGTGTGGTAATCCCGACATTGACGTATGGGAGTGAAGCATCGACGTTGTTGAAGAGACACAAATTAAGAGTGAGAGGGGTGGAAATGAATTTCTTGAGAAGTGCGTGTGGAGTTACATGGAGGGATGGACGAACATGAGGAAGTACGGTACGAGAGCGGTGTGTTGTGGATGTGGATGTGCTGGAAAGTGTGAAAAGAACACCTTGAGATGGTTCGGCCATATGGAAGGTATGGGAAGTGAGAGAATGACAAAAAGAGTGTATGAGAGTGAGGTGGAGGGACAGAGAGGGAGAGGCAGACCGAGAGTGAGGTGGAAGGATGGAATTGAGAGGTATATGCGTGAAAGTGGTGTTGGTTGACGGGTGACAGAGGTGCATGTGGGCGATTAATTCGTGGCCACTCCTTCGGGGATCATGACGTCTGGCAATAGATAGATAGAAATATAGTATAAAGAGAGGACAACATTGAATCCTATCTTCCAATACTAGCTTCCCCGTAATAATAATAATAATAATAATAATAATAATAATAATATAATCTGGCTGGCTGACATTATAATATATATATATATATATATATATATATATATATATATATATATATATATATAAGTTTCTTCCCTAGACCTCCATCAAGCTTTAAAAAAACACCTCCAAGACTCTCCTTCAAGACAAATGTGTACATTTTTCGATAGAAAAATTTCCCGGCCAAAGGCCGGTTCCTCTTAAATTACAGGCTCGCTCGCCAGGAAAAAATCAACAACTAATTATTATTGATAAAGAAAGGGTCTTAAAATCGCCAAACAGATGGGCAGAACGTCTTAAAATCGTATCTGAGAATACAGAGAGGAGAGTTGGAATCCTATCTTCCAATACTAGCTTCCCCGTAATAATAATAATAATAATAATATGATCTGGTTGGATGACATTATAATGGGATTGGCCAGACAGACTCTCTTGGGTCACAACAGGATTCAGTTTCTTTTACCACACAAGACGGTATTGACTTGGATGATTTATCTTAGAATATGTATAGAGATTCTTTTGGGGCTTTTTGAATACGAGAAGTTCTTTTCTAATCATTCCAATCTTCTTGAGGTTGCCTGAGTCTAGTGAGTATATGGCTAAAGTTACTTATTATTTTGTTAACTCCAGTCACTAATATTATTTATTTGAGGTCTGTCGACAGATACAATCGTGTATTATATGCCAACATGCAATATCTAACCTATTGATAGAATGATTAGGCGCATTTTAAACCCTTTTGTATCGGCGACGTCTTTTCAATTTTATTATAGCTTTATTTAGACGTTTTGTGTGCAGTTTAAGAAGGATCTGTGGTAGTAAAAATGGTTGAGTGACATAGTTTGAAACCTGTCGATTGCTAGAAATCGGCTAATAGTAGCTAGAATAATGTTAAAAACACGACACCGGTACTGAAGGGGTTAATATGTACAATCTTAATTAGATCATTTCACTCCAAATAACAAACGCCCTCAAATTAAATTAATGAAAGTATGTGATCCTCCCGGGATTCCAATTTCAATGATAGTCAATTACAGTGTACGTTCTCTCACTTTCTTCCTGTCCTCTCTCTCTCTCTCTCTCTCTCTCTCTCTCTCTCTCTCTCTCTCTCTCTCTCTCTCTCTCTCTCTCTCTCTCTCTCTCTCTCACACACAAACACACACACAACAAGACCCAGGCGCCTCCGGAAAGCGAGTCCAGAGGTAGGTGAAGAAGAATATATACACTCTGCTCAGCATTTACATCAAAGACCTGGGCTAGTGTATTTGAGAGAGAGAGAGAGAGAGAGAGAGAGAGAGAGAGAGAGAGAGAGAGAGAGAGAGAGAGAGAGAGAGAGAGGAAGAAAGTGAGGGAGCGTACAGTACAAAAAAATATATAGGTTTCTGTGTGTAGTTGTGTAGTATATTTGTGTGTGAAAGAGAGAGAGAGAGAGAGAGAGAGAGAGAGAGAGAGAGAGAGAGAGAGACAGAGAAAGAGTAAGAGGGCAAGAAAGATAATATAGAAGCTAGTGTGTGTGTGTGTGTGTGTGTTTTTTGTTTTTGTTTTTTGTTTTGTTTTTTGTTTTGTTTTTTATGTGTAGGCTCCAGCTCAAAAATTGCCCCAGTTTGTTCTTTGTAATGGCTCGACTTTAAAAGGTCCTCTAAGATCCCTGGTTCACTTTATTCTTGGTTAGCTACAGTACCCGTAGTTTTAAACGGTGGGGGAAGGGATCTACCAATACTTTATCGATGGAAGATACAAGAACTGAGTGTTAATTTGTTAGTTAAGTACTTAAAATAGGACTTCAGAGGGTAGTGCTTGGCTTTTGGTCTATATATTAATTTATTAATATATTTGTTTAGTTTTCTCTCTAGACCTCCATCAAGCCTAGATTTTCATCCCCTAGACCCCCTTTCAAGATATGTATGTACATTTTTCGGTAGAAAGAGAGGTGGAAGGATGGAGTGAGGACGTATATGGATGAAGGCGGTGCTGGTTGGGAGGAGGGTCGTCGACTGACTGGGGACAGAGGTGCATGGGGCGGTTCGTTCGTGGCCACACCTTCGGGGATCACGGCGTCGGGCAATAGATTGATAGATTATAAACTTTATTATTGATTCCCACAGGTACACAACATAATAGACAGACCACTAAGGCACCATAACTACCATCATATAACAGACAGACCACTAAGGCACCATAACTACCATCATATAATAGACAGACCACTAAGGCACCATAACTACCATCATATAATAGACAGACCACTAAGGCACCATAACTACCATCATATAATAGACAGACCACTAAGGCACCATAACTACCATCATATAATAGACAGACTAAGGCACCATAACTACCATCATATAATAGACAGACCACTAAAGGCACCATAACTACCATCTATAATAGACAGACCACTAGGCACCATAACTACCATCATATAATAGACAGACCACTAAGGCACCATAACTACCATCATATAATAGACAGACCACTAAGGCACCATAACTACCATCATATAATAGACAGACCACTAAGGTGCCATAACTACCATCATATAATAGACAGACCACTAAGGCACCATAACTACCATCATATAATAGACAGACCACTAAGGCACCATAACTACCATCATATAATAGACAGACCACTAAGGCACCATAACTACCATCATATAATAGACAGACCACTAAGGCACCATAACTACCATCATATAATAGACAGACCACTAAGGCACCATAACTACCATCATATAATAGACAGACCACTAAGGCACCATAACTACCATCATATAATAGACAGACCACTAAGGCACCATAACTACCATCATATAATAGACAGACCACTAAGGCACCATAACTACCATCATATAATAGACAGACCACTAAGGCACCATAACTACCATCATATAATAGACAGACCACTAAGGTACCATAACTACCATCATATAATAGACAGACCACTAAGGCACCATAACTACCATCATATAATAGACAGACCACTAAGGCACCATAACTACCATCATATAATAGACAGACCACTAAGGCACCATAACTACCATCATATAATAGACAGACCACTAAGGCACCATAACTACCATCATATAATAGACAGACCACTAAGGCACCATAACTACCATCATATAATAGACAGACCACTAAGGCACCATAACTACCATCATATAATAGACAGACCACTAAGGCACCATAACTACCATCATATAATAGACAGACCACTAAGGCACCATAACTACCATCATATAATAGACAGACCACTAAGGCACCATAACTACCATCATATAATAGACAGACCACTAAGGCACCATAACTACCATCATATAATAGACAGACCACTAAGGCACCATAACTACCATCATATAATAGACAGACCACTAAGGCACCATAACTACCATCATATAATAGACAGACCACTAAGGCACCATAACTACCATCATATAACAGACAGACCACTAAGGCCATAACTACCATCATATAATAGACAGACCACTAAGGCACCATAACTACCATCATATAATAGACAGACCACTAAGGTGCCATAACTACCATCATATAATAGACAGACCACTAAGGCACCATAACTACCATCATATAATAGACAGACCACTAGGTGCCATAACTACCATCATATAATAGACAGACCACTAAGGTGCCATAACTACCATCATATATAGACAGACCACTAAGGCACCATAACTACCATATAATAGACAGACCACTAGGACCATAACACCATCATATAATAGACAGACCACTAAGGCACCATAACTACCATCATATAATAGACAGACCACTAAGGTGCCATAACTACCATCATAATAGACAGACCACTAGGCACTACCATCATATAATAAGACATAACTACCACATATAATAGACAGGCCATAACTACCATCATATAATAGACGACCACTAAGGCACCATAACTACCATCATATAATAGACAGACCACTAATGCCATAACTACCATCATATAATAGACAGACCACTAAGGCACCATAACTACATATAATAGACAGACCACTAAGGTGCCATAACTACCATCATATAATAGACAGACCACTAAGGCACCATAACTACCATCATATAATAGACAGACCACTAAGGTGCCATAACTACCATCATATAATAGACAGACCACTAAGGCACCATAACTACCATCATATAATAGACAGACCACTAAGGCACCATAACTACCATCATATAATAGACAGACCACTAAGGCACCATAACTACCATCATATAATAGACAGACCACTAAGGCACCATAACTACCATCATATAATAGACAGACCACTAAGGCACCATAACTACCATCATATAATAGACAGACCACTAAGGCACCATAACTACCATCATATAATAGACAGACCACTAAGGCACCATAACTACCATCATATAATAGACAGACCACTAAGGTGCCATAACTACCATCATATAATAGACAGACCACTAAGGCACCATAACTACCATCATATAATAGACAGACCACTAAGGTGCCATAACTACCATCATATAATAGACAGACCACTAAGGTGCCATAACTACCATCATATAATAGACAGACCACTAAGGTGCCATAACTACCATCATATAATAGACAGACCACTAAGGCACCATAACTACCATCATATAATAGACAGACCACTAAGGCACCATAACTACCATCATATAATAGACAGACCACTAAGGCACCATAACTACCATCATATAATAGACAGACCACTAAGGTGCCATAACTACCATCATATAATAGACAGACCACTAAGGCACCATAACTACCATCATATAATAGACAGACCACTAAGGCACCATAACTACCATCATATAATAGACAGACCACTAAGGTGCCATAACTACCATCATATAATAGACAGACCACTAAGGCACCATAACTACCATCATATAATAGACAGACCACTAAGGCACCATAACTACCATCATATAATAGACAGACCACTAAGGTGCCATAACTACCATCATATAATAGACAGACCACTAAGGCACCATAACTACCATCATCATATAATAGACAGACCACTAAGACACCATAACTACCATCATATAATAGACAGACCACTAAGGCACCATAACTACCATCATATAATAGACAGACCACTAAGGCACCATAACTACCATCATATAATAGACAGACCACTAAGGACACCATAACTACCATCATATAATAGACAGACCACTAAGGCACCATAACTACCATCATATAATAGACAGACCACTAAGGCACCATAACTACCATCATATAATAGACAGATCACTAAGTCACCATAAATACCATCATATAATAGACAGACCACTAAGGCACCATAACTACCATCATATAATAGACAGACCACTAAGGCACCATAACTACCATCATATAATAGACAGACCACTAAGGCCATAACTACCATCATATAATAGACAGACCACTAAGGCACCATAACTACCATCATATAATAGACAGACCACTAAGGCACCATAACTACCATCATATAATAGACAGACCACTAAGGCACCATAACTACCATCATATAATAGACAGACCACTAAGACACCATAACTACCATCATATAATAGACAGACCACTAAGATGCCATAACTACCATCATATAATAGACAGACCACTAAGGCACCATAACTACCATCATATAATAGACAGACCACTAAGGCACCATAACTACCATCATATAATAGACAGACCACTAAGGCACCATAACTACCATCATATAATAGACAGACCACTAAGGCACCATAACTACCATCATATAATAGACAGACCACTAAGACACCATAACTACCATCATATAATAGACAGACCACTAAGGCACCATAACTACCATCATATAATAGACAGACCACTAAGGCACCATAACTACCATCATATAATAGACAGACCACTAAGGCACCATAACTACCATCATATAATAGACAGACCACTAAGGCACCATAACTACCATCATATAATAGACAGACCACTAAGGCACCATAACTACCATCATATAATAGACAGACCACTAAGGCACCATAACTACCATCATATAATAGACAGACCACTAAGGCACCATAACTACCATCATATAATAGACAGACCACTAAGGCACCATAACTACCATCATATAATAGACAGACCACTAAGGCACCATAACTACCATCATATAATAGACAGACCACTAAGACACCATAACTACCATCATATAATAGACAGACCACTAAGGCACCATAACTACCATCATATAATAGACAGACCACTAAGACACCATAACTACCATCATATAATAGACAGACCACTAAGGCACCATAACTACCATCATATAATAGACAGACCACTAAGGCACCATAACTACCATCATATAATAGACAGACCACTAAGACACCATAACTACCATCATATAATAGACAGACCACTAAGGCACCATAACTACCATCATATAATAGACAGACCACTAAGGCACCATAACTACCATCATATAATAGACAGACCACTAAGGCACCATAACTACCATCATATAATAGACAGACCACTAAGGCACCATAACTACCATCATATAATAGACAGACCACTAAGGCACCATAACTACCATCATATAATAGACAGACCACTAAGGTGCCATAACTACCATCATATAATAGACAGACCACTAAGGCACCATAACTACCATCATATAATAGACAGACCACTAAGGTGCCATAACTACCATCATATAATAGACAGACCACTAAGACACCATAACTACCATCATATAATAGACAGACCACTAAGGTGCCATAACTACCATCATATAATAGACAGACCACTAAGGTGCCATAACTACCATCATATAATAGACAGACCACTAAGGCACCATAACTACCATCATATAATAGACAGACCACTAAGGTGCCATAACTACCATCATATAATAGACAGACCACTAAGGTGCCATAACTACCATCATATAATAGACAGGCCACTAAGACACCATAACTACCATCATATAATAGACAGCACTAAGGCGCCATCATATAATAGACAGCACTAAGGCGCCATTATCCACTCCAGTACCCACAAGCCCTCACTCCATTTGCGGTATTTTCGTTAGCAAGTCGTTTCCATATTGTAAAGAAGAAAACAAATAAAGGTAAATTATATCGTGTTGGCTATACTCATTAATGTACCTAGAACTATTCCCTTATGTTAATGATAGTGAACAGATTATTTCCTAACTAAACTTAAATTAACTCGCCATGGCTAAATATGGGGGCAGAGCAACTCGAGCATGGTACGAAAAGTCTTATAGGCAAAAAAGCATTGGGCCGAAATGTCCAGTTACCCCTAACAGCCCCCGCCCCCCTTCCATCTTCTCCATCCTGTCCTCTCATGCCTCTTTCCTCTCTTCCTCCCCCCTCCTCCCTCTCTTCCCCCTGTCCTCCTTCCCTCTTTCCTCTCTTCCCCCTCCCCTCCCTCCTTTCTTCCTTCCATGCCTCTTTCCTCTCTCCCTTCCTTCCTCTCTTCCCCCTCCGTCCCTCCTTCCTTCCGTCCTCTTCCACTCCCTCCCTCCTTCCTTCCCCCTCCATCCTGTCCTCCCATGCCTCTTTCCTCTCTTCTTTCCTTCCTTCCTTCCCCCTCCCTCCTTCCTCTCTTGCTCTTCCCCCTCCCTCCCTCCCTCCTCCCTCTCTTCCCCCTCCCCCTCCTCCCCCCTCTCTTCCTTCCCCCCTCTCTCCTTCCTTCCTTCCTTCCTTCCTTCCTCCCTTCCTCTCATCTCTGGCAGTTTATTGTCCACAACATTATTTCTTACCGGTACACAAGGGCGGCTAAGAGAAAGAGATAAAGCAAGCTGATGAAAGGCCCACATATGTATCTGGTGGCATGCGAGGGGTTCGGGGGACGCTGCGCTTTTGTTCACACACAAAAGCGCGGGTAAACTTGGCCTATCATCCTCAGTTGCCAGTTGTCGCCAGAGTCTTTCATGTTTTTCCATTTTTATTTAGTGAAGTTTATTCATGAGTACGGTTTATGTATGGATAATGTTAAGATATATATGTATACATTTCAAGTAATAATATATCGATACTTATTTGGACTTGAGAGAGATAATAGTCACTCCAGACCAAATGTAAACAAACGAATTGCCAGTGATCACCAGAGAGATCATTATATCCGGCCAGGGTGTCCTGCTTGAGGTGAGCCATGGGTATATATTATTATCGGTTTCTTTTCAGCTGACGGTAAACGGCAATGTCCTCTCCTTTTTTTTGTTACTACTCAGCTATTATGAAGATAGTGTGGTGAAATATAGCGCCAATTATAAAACTTGGTATTTTTAGGCTACAAAGACATAGTAGTTTCACATTTTTTGCAGTAACTATGGAGACATCTGCAACATAGAGATTCAATTTACCCTCAGGTGAAAAACAAAAGAGTATAGTGCTCAAAAGTCGTGTCCTTCCACAGCATACTAATTGACCACTTGCGAATTTCAGGCTATAAGGAAGTTGGAGCCGTAAACATCGATATTAAACAGAAATACAGTAATAATGTAGGTTTCTAATGGATAAAAAGTATGTTGAATTGGGTTTTATGTATTTGTATAAAGACTACAACCGCAATTTAGGTGATAATTTTGTTAATTATCGATGTCTACGGCTCCAACTTCCTTACAGACCGAAACTCGCAAGTGGCCAATTGACCATTTGTGAGTTTCAGGGTATAAGGAAGTTGGAGCTGTAGACATCGTTAATGAGCAGATTTACCAGTTATAATATGGTTGTACTACATCTGTAAATACATAAAACCCAATTAAACATACTTTATAGCCATCAAAAACCTACATTATTATTGCATTTCTATTTACTATCGGTGTCTGCAGCTCCAACTTCCTTATAGCCTGAAACTCGCAAGAGGTCAATTGATAAGCTCTAAAATAGGACGAAGACGAGAAAGATGATAACATTTTGTACATGAACAAAACGTACATTAAGCCTTTGTTTGGGTATGTTAAGGAACATTTGTCTTGCATCAAAGGAAGAAAATCTAGTTGGAGATGAGATGGGACTGAGTTTTAGTTGTGTCTGTACCCCCCCCCCCCCTCTCTCTCTCTCTCTCTCTCTCTCTCTCTCTCTCTCTCTCCCTTCTACTGTGCTTTCCTGGTCTTCTACTTTTAAATATTTGGGGTTCTAATATTTATTAGAATTAGGTCATGTCCGCCTCGCTTGGATTGTAAGGCCTGTGTGGTTATTGCATATATATATATAAATCTCCCTCTCTCATGTTCTAGCCCCCCTTCCCCCCTCTACCTTAAGGGGAGATCTCCACTGGAGGGATTTTTTTCTTGACCCCTTTCTCCCTCATGTTTAGCCCCATTGCTTTTGATATTATGAAACGTTTGCCCCATTAGTTTAGCGATTTTAAGAACTTTCACCCCATATTAAGACCTTTCGTGCAATTCAGGTGTCGATTTTATCCTGGCGAGCGATAGCGAGCCTGTAATTTAAGAGGAACCGGCCTTCGGCCGGGACATTTTTCTACCGAAAAATGTACAAATTTATCTTGAAAGGGACTCGAAAGGGTGTAATTTT
Organism: Paralithodes platypus; assembly: GCA_032716605.1. NCBI lineage: Eukaryota > Metazoa > Arthropoda > Malacostraca > Decapoda > Lithodidae > Paralithodes > Paralithodes platypus. The sequence goes on from CM064548.1 coordinate 54,570,372, forward strand.
AAGCTTGGAGGTCTAGGGAACAAACTAAATACCTCCCCTTAACCCCCTCCACTTCCCTTTGTAGATCTCTTACACACACAACCCGCTATAGTCTATTGTTTTCCAGCTGAGGGTAAATTGCCATGTTATTATCTTGATTACTCAGCTATTACGTAGATTTTGTAGTGATTGTTGTTGTTAATTACGCAAACTTGGCATTAACACGACACACACATATAGAATAGACTCATCTGTTTCCATTAATTATCGAGAAATCGGCTGATAAGGGATTCCATATACCATCTGCTGGAAAACAATAGACTATAGTGATGTCGCACAAATATACCATACATCTATCCTTGCGAGTTTCGTTCTATAAGGAAGTTGGAGCTGTAGACATCGATGTTTAGCAGAATTACCAGCTAAAATACGGTCGTAGTACATTCATAAATACCTAAAACCCAATTTAACATGCCTTTTATCCATCAGAAAGCTACATTATTATTGTATTTATGTTTAATATCGATGGTTACGGCTCCAAATTCCTTATAGCCTGAAACTCGCAAGTGGTCAATTAAGGGGAGGTATTTACTTTGTTCCCTAGACCTCCATCAAGCTAAAAATTATACCCCCTTGAGTCCCTTTCAAGATAAATTTGTACATTTTTCGGTAGAAAAATGTCCCGGCCGAAGGCCGGTTCCTCTTAAATTACAGGCTCGCTATCGCTCGCCAGGATAAAATCGACACCTGAATGGCACGAAAGGTCTTATTATGGGATGAAAGTTCTTAAAATCGCTAAACTAATGAGGCAAACGTTTTATAATATCAAAAGCAATGGGGCTAAACATGAGGGAGAAAGGAGTCAAGAAAAAAATCCCTCAAGTGGAAATCTCCCCTTAAATACGCCTACTATAAGGTAGCGCCAACGAACTTGACCAAAATATCGACCCCTGACCCTCTTCGTAACTCAAAAGGGCCTAGAGCAAACTGGCTGTAAATATCCACATCTATTTCCAGGTGGACTCTTCCCAAATGATAGAAATGGCAGACCGATTGCTTTCATCTACTTGAGTTTTAAGAAGTTAAGGGGTCAAGATTATTGTCAAGTTAGTTGGCGCTACCATCACTGGCATCATCACCATCACTACTACATATCATCACCACCATCACTACTACATATCATCATCACCATCACTACTACATATCATCATCACCATCACTACTACATATCATCACCACCATCACTACTACATATCATCACCACCATCACTACTACATATCATCACCACCATCACTACTACATATCATCATCACCATCACTACTACATATCATCACCACCATCACTACTACATATCATCATCACCATAACTACTACATATCATCACCACCATAACTACTACATATCATCATCACCATCACTACTACAACTACTACTAAAAAATCATCACCACCATCACTACTACATATCATCACCACCATCACTACTACATATCATCATCACCATCACTACTACATATCATCACCACCATCACTACTACATAGCATCACCACCATCACTACTACATATCATCACCACCATCACTACTACATATCATCACCACCATCACTACTACATATCATCACCACCATCACTACTACATATCATCACCAACACTACTCCATATCATCACCACCATCACTACTCCATATCATCACCACCATCACTACTACATATCATCACCACCATCACTACTCCATATCATCACCACCATCACTACTACATATCATCATCACCATCACTACTACATATCATCATCACCATCACTACTACATATCATCACCACCATCACTACTACATATCATCATCACCATCACTACTACATATCATCATCACCATCACTACCACTATCATCAACACCATCACCACTACAAGCCTCACACCATCACTACTACATATCATCACCACCATCACTACTACATATCATCACCACCATCACTACTACATATTCATCACCATCACTACTACATCATCACCACCATCACTACTACATATCATCACCACCATCACTACTACATATCATCACCACCATCACTACTACATATCATCACCACCATCACTACTACATATCATCACCACCATCACTACTACATATCATCACCACCATCACTACTACATATCATCACCACCATCACTACTACATATCATCACCACCATCACTACTACATATCATCAACCACCATCACTACTACATATCATCACCACCATCACTACTACATATCATCACCACCATCACTACTACATCATCACCACCATCACTACTACATATCATCATCACCATCACTACTACATATCATCACCACCATCACTACTACATCATCATCACCATCACTACTACATCATCACCACCATCACTACTACATATCATCACCACCATCACTACTACATATCATCACCACCATCACTACTACATATCATCATCACCACACTACTACATCATCACCACCATCACTACTACATATCATCACCACCATCACTACTACATATCATCACCACCATCACTACTACATATCATCACCACCATCACTACTACATATCACCACCATCACTACTACATATCATCATCACCATCACTACTACATATCACACCATCCTACTACATATCATCATCACCATCACTACTACATATCATCACCACCATCACTACATATCATCACCACCATCACTACTACATATCATCACCACCATCACTACTACATATCATCACCACCATCACTACTACATATCATCACCATCACTACTACATATCATCACCACCATCACTACTACATATCATCATCACCATCACTACTACATATCATCACCACCATCACTACTACATATCATCACCACCATCACTACTACATATCATCACCACCATCACTACTACATATCATCATCACCATCACTACTACATATCATCACCACCATCACTACTACATATCATCACCACCATCACTACTACATATCATCACCACCATCACTACTACATATCATCACCACCATCACTACTACATATCATCACCACCATCACTACTACATATCATCACCACCATCATTACTATAATCATCACCACCATCACTACTACATATCATCACCACCATCACTACTACATATCATCACCACCATCACTACTACATATCATCACCACCATCACTACTACATATCATCACCACCATCACTACTACATATCATCACCACCATCACTACATATCATCACCACCATCACTACTACATATCATCACCACCATCACTACTACATATCATCATCACCATCACTACTACATATCATCACCACCATCACTACTACATATCATCATCACCATCACTACTACATATCATCACCACCATCACTACTACATATCATCACCACCATCACTACTACATATCATCACCACCATCACTACTACATATCATCATCACCATCACTACTACATATCATCACCACCATCACTACTACATATCATCACCACCATCACTACTACATATCATCACCACCATCACTACTACATATCATCATCACCATCACTACTACATACATCACCACCATCACTACTACATATCATCATCACCATCACTACTACATATCATCACCACCATCACTACTACATATCATCACCATCACTACTACATATCATCATCACCATCACTACTACATATCATCACCACCATCACTACTACATATCATCACCACCATCACTACTACATATCATCACCACCATCACTACTACATATCATCACCACCATCACTACTACATATCATCACCACCATCACTACTACATATCATCATCACCATCACTACTACATATCATCACCACCATCACTACTACATATCATCACCATCACTACTACATATCACCACCATCACTACTACATCATCATCACCATCACTACTACATATCATCACCACCATCACTACTACATATCATCATCACCATCACTACTACATATCATCACCACCATCACTACTACATATCATCACCACCATCACTACTACATATCATCACCACCATCACTACTACATATCATCATCACCATCACTACTACATATCATCACCACCATCACTACTACATATCATCATCACCATCACTACTACATATCATCACCACCATCACTACTACATATCATCACCACCATCACTACTACATATCATCACCACCATCACTACTACATATCATCACCACCATCACTACTACATATCATCACCACCATCACTACTACATATCTCACCACCATCACTACTACATATCATCACCACCATCACTACTACATATCATCACCACCATCACTACTACATATCATCACCACCATCACTACTACATATCATCACCACCATCACTACTACATATCATCACCACCATCACTACTACATATCATCATCACCATCACTACTACATATCATCATCACCATAACTACATATCATCACGTCCACAATACATATCATCACCACCATCACTATTACATATCATCACCACCATCACTACTACATATCATCACCACCATCACTACTACATATCATCACCACCATCACGACTACATCATCACCACCATCACTACTACATCATCACCACCATCACTACTACATATCATCACCCCATCACTACTACATATCATCACCACCATCACTACTACATATCATCACCACCATCACTACTACATATCATCACCACCATCACTACTACATATATCACCACCATCACTACTACATATCATCACCACCATCACTACTACATATCATCACCACCATCACTACTACATATCATCACCACCATCACTACTACATATCATCACCACCTCCTTATAGACTTCCTACAAGCTTACAATAACACCCCATAGACCCCCTTTTCAAGATAAATGTATACAAAATTTCGGTAGAAAAATGATAAGTTGCGTCCCTGTTTGGCCACACCAATTTATTTTGTAATATACTGGTAGGACACAAGCTAGGACAAACAGAGGGGTATTAATAGATTAAAGGGGGATAGGCCTATTTATTAAAGGGGGATAGGCCTATTTATTAAAGGGGGATAGGCCTATTTATTAAAGGGGGATAGGCCTATTTATTAAAGGGAGATACGCCTATTTATTAAAGGGGGATAGGCCTATTTATTAAAGGGGGATAGGCCTATTTATTAAAGGGGGATAGGCCTATTTATTAAAGGGGGATAGGCCTATTTATTAAAGGGGGATAGGCCTATTTATTAAAAGGGGATAGGCCTATTTATTAAAGGGGGATAGGCCTATTTATTAAAGGGGGATAGGCCTATTTATTAAAGGGGGATAGGCCTATTTATTAAAGGGGGATAGGCCTATTTATTAAAGGGGGATAGGCCTATTTATTAAAGGGGGATAGGCCTATTTATTAAAGGGGATAGGCCTATTTATTAAAGGGGATAGGCCTATTTATTAAAGGGGGATAGGCCTATTTATTAAAGGGGGATAGGCCTATTTATTAAAGGGGGATAGGCCTATTTATTAAAGGGGGATAGGCCTATTTATTAAAGGGGGATAGGCCTATTTATTAAAGGGGGATAGGCCTATTTATTAAAGGGAGATACGCCTATTTATTAAAGGGGGATAGGCCTATTTATTAAAGGGGGATAGGCCTATTTATTAAAGGGGGATAGGCCTATTTATTAAAGGGGGATAGGCCTATTTATTAAAGGGGGATAGGCCTATTTATTAAAAGGGGATAGGCCTATTTATTAAAGGGGATAGGCCTATTTATTAAAGGGGGATAGGCCTATTTATTAAAGGGGGATAGGCCTATTTATTAAAGGGGGATAGGCCTATTTATTAAAGGGGATAGGCCTATTTATTAAAGGGGATAGGCCTATTTATTAAAGGGGGATAGGCCTATTTATTAAAGGGGGATAGGCCTATTTATTAAAGGGGGATAGGCCTATTTATTAAAGGGGGATAGGCCTATTTATTAAAGGGGGATAGGCCTATTTATTAAAAGGGGATAGGCCTATTTATTAAAGGGGGATAGGCCTATTTATTAAAGGGGGATAGGCCTATTTATTAAAGGGGGATAGGCCTATTTATTAAAGGGGGATAGGCCTATTTATTAAAGGGGATAGGCCTATTTATTAAAGGGGATAGGCCTATTTATTAAAGGGGGATAGGCCTATTTATTAAAGGGGGATAGGCCTATTTATTAAAGGGGGATAGGCCTATTTATTAAAGGGGGATAGGCCTATTTATTAAAGGGGGATAGGCCTATTTATTAAAGGGGGATAGGCCTATTTATTAAAGGGGGATAGGCCTATTTATTGACTGACTTGTATATTGTGTATTATTTGTATAGTTTCTTCCCTAGGCCTCCAGTTGAAGGTGAAGGTATTGAGGGATAAGCCTTTACAACGGCACCTCGTAGCTACTTTCTACTTTTCCTATTGTCTGAAGAGTGTAGAGAGAGGAGAAGGGGTGTTGGAGAGAGAGGAAGCTGTTGGAGTGTCTTTGTTATGTGTGTTATTAGTCTGTATGCGTCGTCGAGGTGTCCCCCTACTGGGTGCGAGCATGTGAAACAAGCTAGGACGCACTACCACACCCACTAAATGTCCGCTTTGGCTGGGATCGAACCCAGGTCAAGCAGATTCACACGTGAGCGTGCTCTCCACTCGACCGCCGCGGCTCTCCATCAAGCTTATAAATAACACCTCGCCAAGATCCTCCTTCAAGATAAAGCTGTACATTTCTCGGTAGAAAAATGTCCCGTCCGAACGCCGGTTCACCTTAAATTACAGGCTCGCTATCGCTCGCCAGGAAGTAATCGGCACCTAAATGACATGAAAAGTCTAAATATTGACAAATAGATGTGGCGAAAGGTCTTAGAATCGCTAAAATAATTGGCCGAAAGTCATAAAATTTAAAACTAATGGAGCTAAACATGAGGAAGAAAGGGGCCCAGAAAAAGCGACTCATCTCCCGTTAAGATTGTTACAACTATTGACCGTCCCTGTACCGGTACCTTGTTTCCGCCCCCCTCCGACCCCCTATTGGGCTATTCCTCCTGGAACCTTTTATTTACAACCAGCATCATATTATCTCTCTATATCTCTATCTATCTATCTATCTATCTATCTATCTATCTAACTTTCTCTCACTCTCATTCATTCGCAGTTTTACACACACTCACTCGCATCTTACATTTTTTTTTTTTTTTTTTTTTTTTTTTTTTTAACACACACACTCACTCTCTCTCTGTGTCTCTCTCTCTCTCATTGATATAAATTCTAACCATTTCTCAACTCTATACTATTGGATTATGTTCACTCTCTCTCTCTCTCTCTCTCTCTCTCTCTCTCTCTCTCTCTCTCTCTCTCTCTCTCTCTCTCTCTCTCTCTCTCTCTCACCTGCCACCTCTAAGCTGATGTAGTTTGAAGGGCTGAAGCGACAACCAGACCGTGTGACAGTACCCCCCCCCCCCTCACCCTGCTGAGAGAGAGAGAGAGAGGTGATGTGTGATGTGTGTGAGTTTATGTATGTGTGTGTGTGTGTGTGTGTATGTGAGAGAGAAAAACAGGGAGAGTGAGATGTGTGTGTTTATGTGTATGAGAGAGAGAGAGAGAGATGTGTGTGTGTGTGAGAGAGAGATAGAGAGATGAGTGTGTGTGTGTGTGAGAGAGAGAGAGAGAGAGAGGTGTGAGAGATAGGGGAGGTGTGGTGGAGTGGTCATGCCACTGGATTGGTAATCCAATGGACCCGGGTTCAAATCCCGATATGTCAATGGGAAGATATTAATGGGATTGAATTTGTGCTGTACCTAGTATCAGTGCATTACCACAAAGCCCACCGAAATGCCAAAAAAATACCCTCATTGTTCCCTGATTAAATAACACTGTATGAATATTCCCATATTCAAAATATGTTACAGGGGGACAATGCCTAGTGAGTTCACTGCTCAATAGGTGGCGTTCTGAGAGTGAGGGTCTGAGTCTGGAGGGTGAGACGGTGAAGCACTTGAGCGAAGCAACCAGCCGCTTCAGAGATGGAGCTGCTTCGAGCCATGATGGATGCTTCACATGTCTCACTCCCCAGACTGGAACAAGACCTCACGGGCTTCACCGTGTTGAGCGGTGGAATGTATAGGCTGGAATATAGAAAAAAAAAAAAAAAAAAAATTGTGTGAGAGAAATAGAGAGCGAGAGAGAGAGATGTGTGTGTGTGTGTTTGTGTGTGAGAGAGAGAGAGAGGGGGGTATCATAGAGATAGCTCAACAGGGGGTCACCATATAACAACCCTCCCCCCCCCCCCCCCTCCCTCCTCTCTCTCTCTTTATGTTGTTGATTCAGTGACCGCCATCCTCTCTCTCTCTCTCTCTCTCTCTCTCTCTCTCTCTCTCTCTTGAATCTAATGAATTAATAAGAAACAGCCAACACGGATTTAGGACCAGAAAATCGTGCCTAATAAACCTCGAATTTTATAATAAATTGATTACTCTTAATGACTCAACTAAGGCGCTTGACATAGTCTACCTAGATTTTCAAAATGCGTTTGACAAGGTCCCCACAATAAATGATTAATTAAATGCTCGAAATAAAGGGTAATATATATCAATGGATTAAAAGCTGGCATGCAAACAGAAAGCAAAGAGTTGTTATTAATGGTGTAGAACCAGATTGGCTGCCGGTTACCAGCCGCCAGCGGTGCGCCTCAAGGATCGGTCCTTGGTACGGTTTTATTTATCATATATATAAATGATATTAATGTAGGTCTCAATAACTTTATATCCAAATTTGCTGACGATACGAAGACAGGGAACATAGTCTGAGTAAGGAAGACAGAAATAGCATACAGTCCGACTTAAGCAAAATAGTGGATTGGTCAGAAAAGTGGCAAATGCCCTTTAATGTTGACAAATGTCAAATTTTACACGTTGGTTCAAAAAACAAAACAAGTATGATTATCAAATGAAAGGCCAACCAATAATAGCAGACTCTGAGGTTAAAGATCTCGGGGTTATAATATCAGAACACCAAAAATCCTCAGAGCAATGTGCGGCTGCGGCAAATAAAGCTAACAATGCCTTGGGATTTATAAAAAAAAAAAAAAAAAAAAAAAACTATAAAAACGAAAACATTATTTTGCCGTTATTCAAAAACATTGTTAGACCCCATCTTGAATATGAAGATACCTTGATAATAAAAACTAAGACAATGTGACAGCATGAACAATAAACACCATATGAGGAGGAGCACTTTTGTTCACAACATTTCGCATTTAGTTTCACCATGTCCAATACCTTCCCTGTTCGTCTCTAAAGTCCTCCTCGCTTATCGGTTCAATTAATGTAATCTCCATACACCTCTTCCCTCTCCCTCATAATCTCTTTATCCTGTCGCCTCGATTCAGTCCACTCTAGTCATTTTATTACTCCTTCCTCTCTGCAATTCCTTTACTTCTCTGCTATTTGTCTTTTCCCTAATGGAGATGTCTCAGGAGCGCTTTTTCCGGCAATTTTCGGTGAGCGAGTAATTTTCATTGGAAGCGGAAACTAGACTGACGGTAGATTATAATTAATAGGTGGCTGATTTCTGATAAAACTTGGGTGTTGAAGATGCCAGACTACAATAATTGCCCGTACAAATGAACGGAAAAGAGAGCTCGTGTGACACCGCGTTTGCTTCCTGCATTTCCTTCTTCTTTTCTATTATTTTCCTTAATCTCTTCATCGAGTCGCGCCAATTAATGTTAACGCTTTATAACCGTCATAGAGTTATTCCCTCTACATTAATGTTAACGCTTTATAACCGTCATAGAGTTCTTCCCTCTACATTTTTTATACATACATAGTGTCAAAAGTATATTTTAATTATGCTCTACTTTTTTCTGTGTATACCGTTGTATATATATATATATATATATATATATATACCGGGTATATATATATATATATACTGTGTATATGAGAGAGAGATTGTTAGGTAGATATTTCAATAAACAACGGATGGAATAAAATTATAGCAAGTAAAGGGAAAATATACATTAGGAGCATAAACAGAGGGAGAGTAAGGTAACAGGAGAGAGAGAGAGAGAGTAACAGAAGGTATAAGAGTAGGATGAATGAAGCACTGAACCATTTGTGAGGCAGTCTGCGGGGGGTCTGTGTGATACCTTACCCTCCCTCCTTTATATATATTTTCCTCTCCTCTTGGTTTCAATTTAATCCTATTCTACTTAACTCTCTCTCAGCTCTGCATTAACCCACCTCATTCTTTTGCTCCTCACTCTCTCCTGGGAATTGTAGGGTGTAATTATGTTTCAATCGCTCTATGTACAGTTTTACCTTTCATGTAGGGAACAAAAAAATCTCATCACAGCTTATAGTTCATTCTTTATAAGTTGGCCAGAAATCGTGACCCCCCAAACCTCTGTAACTCAAAAAGGGCTAGAACAAATGGCCTGTAATATTCCACACATTTTCCCTGGTTGACTCTTCCCAAATGGAAGTAATATTAACATAAGAACATAAGAAAATGGGAGTCTGCAGAAAGCCGATTGGCCTAAGCAAGGCAGATCCCTGTCCCACACAACCCCAAATCAATTACAAAACCCAATTATAGGCTCAACACTCTAATACCCTGAGGATCATCTTACCAAAACGGTTAGAGATTAACGCAGGATTATGGGGGTCTGCAGAGCGCTGATTGGCCCAACCCGGCTGATCCCCCTTCACACCCAACCCTTCTCGTCCATATGCTTATCCAATTTTATCTTAAAGCTCCCTACAGTTTTAGATCCCACTATAGCACTTGGTAGTCCATTCCACCCATCTACAACTCTGTTACCAAACCAATATTTGCCTATATCTTTTCTGAAACGAAATTTATCTAATTTGAAACCATTGGTACGAGTTCTTTCGCTATCACTGAGCTTTAGTACATTTGTCATGTCCCCTTTGTTAATCCCACTAACCCACTTGAACACCTCTATCATATCCCCTCTAACTCTGCGTCTCTCTAACGAATGTAAACCTAATTTCTTCAACCTTTCTTCATACGGAAGATTTCTAATATTATGGATCATTTTTGTCATTCTACGCTGTACTCTCTCCAATGAATCTATGTCCATTCTGTAATAAGGACACCAAAATTGGACAGCATAATCCATATGGGGTCTCACTAATGACAAGTAAAGTTTTAAGATAACATCAGCAGTTCTGTTACTCACACTCCTAGAGATGAACCCGAGAATCCTGTTTGCCTTATTACGAACGCCTATACACTGTTTTCTAGGCTTCAAATCATTGCTAACAAACACACCTAGATCTTTCTCGCAGTCTGAATTTTCTAATTCTAAATTAGCTAGTTTATATTTAACATTTGTTTGCATCTTCCCTATCTTTAATACCTTGCATTTGTCAATGTTAAACTTCATCTGCCAATTTACTGACCATTCATGTAAGGTATCTAGATCCCTTTGGAGGCACTCTATATCGCTATCTGAATCAATTGATCTCCCCATTTTAGTATCGTCTGCGAATTTACTTATCCTACTAGTTATACCTAAATCTAGGTCATTTATGTATATAAGAAACAACAGGGGACCTAATACCGATCCCTGGGGGACACCACTTTTGACTGCTCCCCACTCTGACTTGGTACCATTTATGCTGACTCTCTGTTTCCTACCAATTAGCCATGACCTAATCCATCCCAACAACGCCCCACCTATTCCATGTCCTCAACCTTTCTCATCAATCTCTCATGAGGGACTCTGTCGAAAGCTTTACTGAAATCTAAATATATAATATCGTATGCCTTGTCATTATCTACTGCTTCATATACCTCTGAGAAAAAACTAAGCAAATTAGTAAGGCAAGAACGTCCCTGTGTGAATCCATGCTGAGAAGAATTGATTAAGTTAAATGTTTCTAAGTGGTTTCTCATTTTCCTAGCAATAATTGACTCTAGTAGCTTTCCTATGATTGAAGTGAGACTAATGGGACGCTAATTGGATGCTATTGATTTATCACCTTTTTTGAAAATCGGAACTACATTTGCAAGCTTCCAAGCTTCTGGAACTATACCTGTTTCTAATGAATTGTTAAAAAGAAATGTTAATGGGTAACTTAACTCATCTCTGCATTCTTTTAATACTCTGGCATATACCTCATCGGGACCAGGCGATTTCTGAGGTTTCAGTCTGTCAATTTCCTTAAGCACATCATTTCTACTTATAGTAACGATGTGCTTAAGGAAATTGACAGACTGAAACCTCAGAAATCGCCTGGTCCCGATGAGGTATATGCCAGAGTATTAAAAGAATGCAGAGATGAGTTAAGTTACCCATTAACATTTCTTTTTAACAATTCATTAGAAACAGGTATAGTTCCAGAAGCTTGGAAGCTTGCAAATGTAGTTATTATTATATATTATATATTATATAGTAATATTAGCTGGATTACTCTAGTCATTTCTGAGTTTTAGAGGTTAGTAGTCAAGAGTTTTGGCCTAATTATAATGTATAGACTGTAGGACTGTATATATATACTTAACGTTCATTAACCCCTTCTGTACTGGAGACGTCTTTCTTATTTTATTTCAGCTACATTTAGACGATTTCATGAAACTTAGGAAGGCTATATAGTAACTCAAAGGATTAATTGAGATAGTCTTTAGCCTTTTAATGGGTAGGCGTCCTTCCTAAGTTAAACAGAATCAACTAATGGTTGTCAGAATATGAAGAAAAGTACATAATCGGTTGGAATGACAAACTAACCATCCATTCTGACAACTCCTCAACCGACCTGTAAAAAACCCCAATAACAAACGTAATAATTTAAATAACATACAGTTGGGGTTATTTATTATTGTTTCCATATACCTTTTTCTCCTTATGTTAATGGTTTATTGCTATCAATATACTTTTAACAGGTAAATGATTATGGACACTTTAATTGCCCCTTCTCATACGCATAATATATTTTCCGTGCACCTACTTTCATCGATTCTAATAACTCTTCTCTCTTTTATTCCTTTCGTTCCTCTATCTCTCCCCCCCCCCCCCCTCTCCCCTCCTCCCTACTACACGCCACATCTGTCACACTAAAACCCATACAGCAAGGGAACAAACGCACAAAATACACGCACACGAATACCAAACAATAACAGCCCATATTAGTGCATTTGAAAACCCCAAACGATACGGGAAAATCGCGAATAGGAAGCAACCGCGCACCACATCCAACCACATATAGACAGGTTTATTGAGATGTGTGTGTGTGAGTGTACTGTGTATGTGTGTGTGTGTGTGTACGTATGTGTATGTGTGCCATCCCCAGAATGATCGCCTTCAATACCCTTCCAGCCGCGCGGGAAGATAAGGTTTCAGGAGCACCATCTGGCAGTCTTTGTTTACATCTTGCACAGCGACTCGTAAACTCGATTTTTATGACCATCCAAAACTCCCCACTTCACACAGCCACCATTTATGAATGCTTTACGCGGTAGATTGATTTGAATTCACACAGGAGGTATATTAAATATGTAAATGGAGTGGTTTGTGCTAGCGAGGTTGAGGAGGAGACACAAAAAGAGGCAGTAATTAGGGGCGAGATGTGTCTGGGCTGCTAGCCGACGAGCCTCCCAGCGGGTGACCAATCACAGCGCCTCACAACAGCTGCCGGGTCCACCATTCCTCCTGCTCTCCCTCCCTTCCTTCCTCCTCCTCTCCCGTGATTGTTGTTGTGTTTTAAGTGATTGTGGTGTTGTGTGGTATTGCTCACGCCTCGTCTACCGCCCGGATGATGACAATTGAACCGCATCTTCCTCTGCCATTCATGTAAGTCGTTGTTATTAAGTGCAATGGCTACTATAAGAGGGAATTTAACGGGGTACTGATTTCGATGTTGCAAGGCGGTTCAATTTGGCCTTCGTGTTCATGGCGGGTTGATTTGACCATGATTGATATTGACGTTCGCTTCGTTCAATTAATTCAATTCAATTCGATTATCTTTATCCGAATAAATATGCACTATACATTAAAACAAAAAATAAAAATAAACAAATATAAATATAAATACATTTAGTTAGTCAGTATACAAGAAAGGTTTATTAGGTGTTTAACTTGCTAATGGTTTCATGCGATGGTTTGCTATTTTCATTAACGACGCATTTTCAGTATTCATTTAAATACCTTTGAATTATTATAAGGATACAGTACAGTCATGTTCTCGACACAATTGATATAGCCATATGTAAACAAATATAATATGGCATTTACTTATTGTATAGTACAGACAGTTCAATAATGTACTTTTAATACAATAATTCTAATTTAGCTTCCTTTCTCTGTGTCCGTTTACAATCTCTCTCTCTCTCTCTCTCTCTCTCTCTCTCTCTCTCTCTCTTAATTAATGTATACATAACTCGATCCTATTAATTGCAAAACGAAGTAGATCCCCATTACACACACTCACACTCTCACTCTCTCTCACCCTCACCCACTCTCACTCACTCTCTCATTAATATATATTTCTCAACTTCGTTCTTTACTATAAATTTCTCAGTATAAGTTTTTCTCATTCTGCAGGGGGACTAAATTTCATGCCGACCAACGGTCGGAGGGGGAAGTGGGTGAGGAGAGAGCCTTTTGCTATGCTATCTTTGCCTTCCACTTTGTAGCAAATTATATTTTGGCATTAATTCCGGACTACCTAGTAGGGCCCGCAAGGTCGGTGTAGTCTGTATATCTATGTAACTCTATGTAACTATCTCCCTCCCCAACACCACGGTACAATGGGCCCCTTTCAGCAGGCATTAAACAAGCGCACATCATTATCCGGGGAAGAGGTTGTTGTTGGGCATTAAGTAATCAGTGTAATCCAGGGGCTTAGTCCGGGTCCCGTCTACACCCCCGTGGGAACTAGGGGGAAGGAGGGGAGGGGGAGAATTGGTGGGGGGGGGGGGGGGGGGATTGTGTGGTATGGAATATGGGAAGGGGGGAAGTGGCAGATAAGAGGGGAAGGGGGGGGGGGTGGGGAGGGGGATATGGTTTGAAATAAGGGAAGGGGAGGAATTAGGAGGGAGGGAGGGAGGTAAAGATGGAATATGGGAAAGGGTGGAGTTGGGGGTAAGGGGGATTAGTTAGTTAAAATAAGACTTCAGAGGCTATCAACCCTAATGGATTATTAAGCCAGCACACTGTAAGTCAAGGACTGGAGCCCCTTTAATGGAAAGGATAGGGGGTGGGGCAGGGAAGCTGGAAGGGGAGGGGAGAAGGGGGGATGGATCTTAGAGAGAGGGTGATGGTAAGGAGGAGGGGGTTGGAAGGGAAGGAAAAAAGGGAGTTGGAAGGAGGGGAGGAAAGGAGGGTGGACAAGAGGAGGGAGGGAGGGGAGGGGAAGGGTGGACTAGCGAGGAAAGGAAGGGGGGAGAGAGTTCGAAGGAGGGGAGGGGAGGGAAGGGTGGTGGAAAGGGAGAAGGGGGAAGGATAATGAGTTGGGCGGAGCTGGGAGGGGAATGAAAACCGAGGGATTGAAATTGGGAAAGGAGGGGGAGGGAGGGGGGGGGGGGGGACGATGGAGAAGGAAAACTAGGGAGAGGGTTGGGAGATTTTGTGGAAAGGGGGAGTGGGTTTATGAGATGAGAGGGGGAGGTAGGGAGATTTGGTGGAAAGGGGGAGTGGGTAGGGATGATTAGGGATTGTCAAGAGAGGTCAGTAGGTGGGGAAATAGGGATTGGGAGATGGAATGGAGGGGAGGGGGAGGAATGGAGAATGCCAAGTAGAGATGCGGTAGTAATAGAACTGAAAGCTATTTTAAGATAAAAGGACCATATGTCATTCAATTTCAGATATCGCTTTTTTACTTTTTTTTTTTTTTAAATTCATAAAGTGTTAAGGTACCGGTTTCGGTAGAAAAAATATGTCCCAACTAAAGGCTGGTTCCTCTTAAAATTATAGGTTCGCTTTCGCTCGCCAGTAAGAAATCGACACCTAAATGGCACGAAAGGTCTAAAAATTGACAATTAAATGGGGCGAAAGGTCTAAATATCACTAAACTAAGGGGGTGAACGTCTTAATATCTCAAAATTAATTGGGCTCAACATGAGGGAGAAGGGGGTCCAGAAAAAAAAACTGTTAAATGAAAATCTCGCCATAAGAATACCACCCTAAGTCTGTGAAGAGAATACCACCCTAAGTCTGTGAAGAGAATACCACCCTAAGTCTGTGAAGAGAATACCACCCTAAGTCTGTGAAGAGAATACCACCCTAAGTCTGTGAAGAGAATACCACCCTAAGTCTGTGAAGAGAATACCACCCTAAGTCTGTGAAGAGAAGTCTGTGTGGCTAAAGGATATAGAATAACACCCTAAGTCTGTGAAGAGAATACCACCCTAAGTCTGTGAAGAGAATACCACCCTAAGTCTGTGAAGAGAATACCACCCTAAGTCTGTGAAGAGAATACCACCCTAAGTCTGTGAAGAGAAGTCTGTGTGGCTAAAGGATATAGAATACCACCTTAAGTCTGTGAAGAGAATACCACCCTAAGTCTGTGAAGAGAAGTCTGTGTGGCTAAAGGATATAGAATATTTGGGTAGAAGATATTTTATGTGTGTGTGTGTACATACAATTGCGTGCAAAAACACACACTCATACACATTACTTACACACACACACACGCACACATGAACGTTCTGTGATTGTTAAAAAGAGTGGAGCCACAAACTGAGACCAACTCAACACACAATCAGAAATCTGGAGAGTGGTGAAGAGAAGAGGAGGGGGGTGGGGGGGGGTGGAGGAGTAGAGATAGGGGGGGTCGGGGGATGCAGGAGGGAAACGGAGAAAGGTAGGGAAGGAGGGGAGTAGAAGAGAGGGAGGGAGGGGATGTGCAGGGGAGAAAGGTAGAGTTGGTGGAGAGAAGGGGGGAGGAATGAACTGCAGAAAATGATGAAGGTAGGGAAGGAGGAGAGGGGGTGGGGGGGGGTATACAGTAATTGTTGGTGGTACAGTCGGCCAAATAAGTGATGTCGCGGCACCAAGAATACTTTGATCAATAATTGGTATCAGCACTATCGAAGCTTTATGTCACCGTTTCGAGCGAAATATACAAACATGTATCTACCTTTACCCACCCTATTCAACATGTATCTACCTTTACCCACCCTATTCAACATGTATCTACCTTTACCCACCCTATTCAACATGTATCTACCTTTACCCACCCTATTCAACATGTATCTACCTTTACCCACCCTATTCAACATGTATCTACCTTTACCCACCCTATTCAACATGTATCTACCTTTACCCACCCTATTCAACATGTATCTACCTTTACCCACCCTATTCAACATCTACTCACATAGAAAACAAAAATATGATTGACATTAAGGGGAGATTTCCACTGGAGGGATTTTTTCATTTACCCCTTTCTCCCTCATGTTTAGCCCCATTGCTTTTCTAATTTTAAGACGTTCGCCCCATTAGTTAGGCGATTTTTAGACCTTTCGCCCCATTTATGTCACTTTTAAGACCTTTCGTGCCATTTAGGTCTCTATTTTTTCCTGGCGAGCGATAGCGAGGCTGTAATATAAGAGGTACCGGCCTCCGGCCGGGACATTTTTCTACCGAAAAATGTACAAATTTATCTTGAAAGAGGGTCAAGGGGGTGCAATTTCAAGCTTGATGGAAGTCTAGGAAACACACTAAAAAACACCCCTTAATACAGCACAAAGCGAGCACAATGTAATAACCACGGAGACACGACTTATTTGTCTGAATGTACAACAGGTCTCTTAGAATATGGGCCTATTATTCTTGCCATACCATCATTACTGTCATGCAATAATTCAGTTATAATTGGGCAACAAATATCGATGTCTTAGCCATGTGCAACGTGGGTCTATTTTAGCAAACATATCATCACTACAAACATTGCAGTTTCTCGATGATATATATACAGTATATATATATATATATATATATATATATATATATATATATATATATATATATATATATACAGTATATACTGTATATACAGTATATATATATATATAGAGAGAAAGAGAGAAAGAAGAAAGAAAGAAAGAAAGAAAGAGAGAGAGAGAGAGAGAGAGAGAGAGAGAGAGAGAGAGAGAGGGGGGGGGGGGGGGGGGGGGAACACCAAATGATGCAGCCCCCCCCCCAAGTTAGCCCCGAACAAAACCCCCCCTTCCGACCAAGTATAAAATAGCAATCACGGAGAGACGAGGAGGAGGAACAGATTGGAGTTTTACCAGGCTGCTGTCTTCGCTCTCTCTCTCTCTCTCTCTCTCTCTTCTCTCTCTCTCTCTTTTCTCTCTCTCACTCTCTCTCTCACTCTCTCTCTTCTCTCTCTCTCTCTTTTCTCTCTCTCTCTCTCTCTCTCTTTTCTCTCTCTCTTTTTTCTCTCTCTCTCTCTCTTTTCTCTCTCTCTCTCTCTCTCTCTTTTCTCTCTCTCTCTCTCTCTCTCTCTCTCTCTCTTTGCTTCCATAACCCTTGCCTTCCTTTCCTACTTCCATGTGTTTTGTCGTCTGCCTTTAATTTTAAAAGGAACCGGCCTTCGCCCAGGACATTTTCTCCCCAAAAATGTACAAATGTATCTTGAAAGGGGGTCCAGGGGGCGTTTTTCTAAGCTTGGTGGAGGTCTAGCGAGGCAACTAAACAATAAATTAATGAAGAAATATATACACCACAAACCAAGCACTCCCCCCCCCCCCATAAGGGAGCCCACCTCACTTTTTTTTCTCTTTTTCGGACCCATTCAGTCTACTGTTTTAAGACGTTTACCCCCATCCAGATGTCAATATTTTCCCGCGAGCCAGCATATATATATATATATTGTATTGACAGCAAGCTAAATGTGCACATTTTTCGATAGAAAAATGTCTCCGGCGAAGCTGGATTTCTCCATACAATGCTGGCTCGCTATCGCTCGCTAGGAAGACATCGACACCTGGATGGGGATAAACGTCTTAACACCGCTGGCTGAATGGGGCCGCATGGATACAAGCCAGGTAAAGCGAGAAAAGGAGAGAAAGATAAAAAAAAAAAAAAAAAACGGTGACCCCCTTAATACCAAAATACTCCTGGACCTGAACCACGCTGAATAAGCCTTGACATTTAAGTGTGTGTCTATAGTTGTCATAAGTCGAATAAGCCTTGACTCAAGGACAATTGCAGAGGTTGAAGTAACTAAACTAAAGGTTTCTAAATACCCCTGATGGTAACAAAGGCTTTAAAGTATCCCTAATAGGCTCAAAATCGCGTCATATGTCGGAGAGGGTTAAGTTTGTGTCCATAGTTGTTAATAATATTGGATGCACTTATAACCGGAACAATAACCAACATTTAAGGGCAGGTTTTTAGTTTGGTCCCTAGATATCCATCAAGCTTAAGATTACACCCCCTTGAGCCCCTTTCAAGATAAATTTGTACATTTTTCGGTAGAAAAATGTCCCGGCTGGAAGCCGGTTCCTCTTAAATTACAGGCTCGCTATCGCTCGCCAGGATAAAATCGACACCTAAATGGCACGAAAGGTCTTAAATTTGACAGAAATGGGTTAAAAGTTCTTAAAATCGTCAAAATAATGGGGCGAACGTCTTAAAATTAGAAAAGCAATGGGGCTAAACATGAGGGAGAAAGGAGTCAAGAAAAAATCCCTCCAGTGGAAATCTCCCCTTAAGTAATGACGGTAGGATATTCTAATTTCGTCCGTGACTATACATTTGGTGCACAGTAATTTCGTCCGTGACTATACATTTGGCCACAGTAATTTGGTGACCCTGGTCTCTGGGTCTTCTCCTGGATGACCTGGATGTGTGTGCATTTGTATTTTGTTTTTGTGTGTTCATTGTTTTCTGTTGTGTTTTGTCCCTATCCTGGCTCTGTCTTGAGTCGGCCAAAAAAAAAAAAAAAAAAAAAAAAAAGTGGAGATTGGGCCTGAGTATAGATAGATAGATAGATAGATAGATAGATATGTTTTGATCCAGGGTGTCACACCGGAGCAATGTTGTTTGAAGAGGGGAATGAGTATGAGAAGGAATACAGGACAATTAACATGAAATTGCCTTGTTTTGGCGCTTTTATCACTTCCAAGGACATAATTTGAACTTTATGCCATAATTTTGTGTGTTGTGTTGTCCCTATTATTGCTCTGTCTTGATTCCCCCCCCCCCAAAAAAAAAAAATAACAAAAAACAAAAAAACAAAAAACATTAATAAAAATGAAAAGTGGGGATTGGGCCTGAGTAGATAGATAGATAGATAGATAGATAGATAGATATATAGATAGATAGATAGATAATGTTTTCTTTACGTATACAATAATAAAGGCTAAACACAATAGTCGGGTGGATGGAACTCGTTAGCCTTGGTCGGCAACTCATCTAGGGGAGACAACCTTATACAAATCAGGGTGGATGGGACTCGTCAGCCTTGGTTGGCAACCTGTCTAGGGGAGTAAACCTGATACAAATCCGTACTGCTTACCTAAGGGTAAGGCAGGTTAGTGGATGGATTAGCCGAACACCACTGTAGAAAAATAGTGCTAACAAGATACACAGAGGGCCTCGGAGTTGGACGGATCCTAAATTGAGTGGTCAATCCTGTAAGTCCTTCACTAAACTGGCTCGGGTTGTCCCTCTCACAGGGAATAGGTCCGCTTGGGGGCATTCTGTGTATGGCCACCCTCGTAAGGGGAGTAAGGCGTCCGGCAATAGATAGATAGATAGATAGACAATAGTCTTGGCTTTCGTTTGACACATAGTTTTGATCAATGAGAGGAAAATGAGTATGGATGAACTGGAAGTGTCTTTATTGTGCAATTGTTAAATGTATGTATGTATGTATGTATATACTCAGGCCCAATCCCCACTTTTTTTTTTTTGGGGGGGGGGATGGTGGCCGACTCAAGACAGAGCCAGAATAGGGACAACATAACATAAAACAATGAACACACACATACAAAATACAAATTTACGCACATCTAGCTTAATATGACTCAATAATCGACTATTTAGCAAATGTATAGCAAATTATTTTATAACTAAAATACTTTGTGTCCGTCCATACATACAATCATAGTGTGGATACGAACTAATGTGGCCAACTGTACTTTATGTGTCCTTCCATACATACAATCATAGTGTGGATACGAACTAATGTGGCCAACTGTACTTTATGTGTCCGTCCATACATACAATCATAGCGTGGATACGAACTAATGTGGCCAACTGTACTTTATGTGTCCGTCCATACATACAATCATAGTGTGGATACGAACTAATGTGGCCAACTGTACTTTATGTGTCCTTCCATACATACAATCATAGCGTGGATACGAACTAATGTGGCCAACTGTACTTTATGTGTCCTTCCATACATACAATCATAGTGTGGATACGAACTAATGTGGCCAACTGTACTTTATGTGTCCTTCCATACATACAATTATAGCGTGGATACGAACTATTGTGGCCAACTGTACTTTATGTGTCCTTCCATACATACAATCATAGCGTGGATACGAACTATTGTGGCCAACTGTACTTTATGTGTCCTTCCATACATACAATCATAGCGTGGATACGAACTATTGTGGCCAACTGTACTTTATGTGTCCTTCCATACATACAATCATAGCGTGGAGACGAACTATTGTGGCCAACTGTACTTTATCATTTATGGTAATCCAAGTACAGCCAGATAACGCCAGATTACATTTCAATATCAATTTTGAACAATTTTGCTTTTTTCGGAAAGCGGCTTTTATTTTCGTATGTGTGCGGTTTGCTATACAGGGGGGCGCAGGTATCGGGCTGATTTAAGGGGGGGGGGGGGGGAGGGGGTTCTGGACCGCCTTATGCGTAGGATAATTAATTTTGAAATTTTAAGAAATTGGCCCCATTAGTTTGGCGATTTTAAGACCTATCGTGCCATTTCGGTGTCGATCTTTTCCTGGCGAGCGATAGCGAGCCTGTAATTTAGAAGGAACCGACCTTCGACTAGAGAATTTGTTTACCGAAAAAATAAATTGAATTAAAATGTTCCCTTAATGTATGCTTAGACTGGGTATCCAAATTTTGAGCTACTCTGTACGGTCGCGCTAATAAGTCAAAACCCAGCTGTCATTACGTTTTGCTTGCTCTGTGCTGTATTAATGTCTGTCAGATGTTGAATAGGGCGGGTAAGGGTAGGAACATGTTTGTATATTTCTCTCGATATGAAGAAATGAAGCTTAGATATTGCTGATACCAATTATTGATCAAAACATACTTGGTGCCGATACATCACTTATTAGCGCGACTGTACATGGTCCGAATTAAATGCGGGCTAAAAATGGAGCACATGAAAAAGAATACCCGGACTGGAATCGAAATCAATCGTGATTTTTGGCTTTTGTACGAAACTGTTCGATTAATCTTTTTCCAACGCCGCCCTGTGTAGCGATGTGGCAATTGTGTACTGGGACACATACATATGTACACACACATATATACGTTCTCTCCCACTCACACACACACACACACACACACACACATTCTCTCTCTCTCACACACACTTTTACTCACTTTTTTTTCTTTTCTCTCTCTCTCTCTCTCTCTCTCTCTCTCTCTCTCTCTCACGTGCGCGCGCGCACATACAAGTTACACAACCAAAAACACGCATTCTTGCATTCCAATGCACGCATCAACACACACACTATCTGCACAATACATACGCATTTGCACTCACACACACGCACTCAATCACAATCACATACACACCCACCCCCCCCCACACACACACCTACATACATACATACATACATGCACATACACACACACGCACCCACACCCACCCCCACCCCCACCCCCACCTACATACACACACACACACACACACACACACATGGATCAGGTGGTCCATTATTTGGAGATTGAGTGGGTATTCACGACAATCACCGTTAAAGGCAGCTCCAAGTGATCAATTTCTTGAAGAGTAAGTTCTTTATTATAGTTTTCATTATTATTTACATATTTAATTCTATTAGATTATTATTATTACTATTACTATTACTATTATTAGTATCTTATAATTATTTATATACCGGTATGTATATATTTATTTGATTGATTATTAATTTATTTTTATTAATTAAATATTTATTTATATACTGTATATATATATATATATATATATATATATATATATATCCGGTATATATATTTTTTTTTTTTTTTTTTTTTGGGGGGGGGATGATTTGGTTTGAGAGGGGCGAATGTCTTAAAATCTCAAAACCAATGGGGCTAAACATGAAGGTGATCCACAACCTATTGGGGTACACATGAATAGCCTGTTTATTTTGGTCCTCCCCCTGTCTTTATTTGTATTATTGTATTAACACACACACACACACACACACACACACACACACACACACACACACACACACACACACACACACCTCACTTCCTATCTCTCGCTCACTCTCACTTACACTCTCTCTCTCACTCACTTTCACTCTCTCTCTCTCTCTCTCTCTGTCTTATCTTCACCTTCCATTTTTGCTCTCCTTGTCTTCTACTGTTCTCATCTTTCTGATTCTTCCCCTCCTCTCCTCCCCTCCCTCCCTCTTTGGTGGTGAGATCCCCCACCCCCCCCTTCTCCCTCATGTTTCAGAACCAGGGGCCACACAAACCTCTGACATGACCTCCCCTTTTGTCCTTCCTTCCTTCGTATTTCCTTCCTTCCTTCCTTCCTTCTCTCTCCGCACGCACACACACATATACTCCCTTCCATCATTCCTCCCTCCCTCCTTCCTTCCTTCCTTCCTTCCTTCCTTCCTTCCTTCCTTTCTTTATCTTTTCTTTCTCCCTTCTTTCCTTTCTCCCTCCCTTCATTCCTTCCTTCATTCATTCATTCCTCCCTTCCTTCATCTTTCCTTTCTCCCTTCCTTCCATCCTTCCTTCCTTCCTTCTGTTGCAGTTTGTATGTCCTTTGTATTCCTCCATCTCTTTCTCCCTTCTTCTTTCTTCTCTCCTTTCTTCTTCCTTCCTTCCTCCTTCCCTCCTTCCTTCCCTCCTTCCTTCCTTCCTTCCTTCCCTCCCTCCCTCCCTCCTTCTCCATTCGTTCCTATATGCCCATCCTCTTCCTTACACCCCACCTTCCTTACACCCCCTTGAACCTTCCTTACACCCCCTTGAACCTTCCTTACACCCCCTTGAACCTTCCTTACACCCCCTTGAACCTTCCTTACACCCCTTGCACCTTCCTTACACCCCCCCCTCCCTACACCCCCCCTTCCTTACACCCCCTTGCACCTTCCTTAGACCCCCTTGCACCTTCCTTACACCCACCTTCCTTACACCCCACCTTCCTTACACCCCAACCTTCCTTACAAACACCCAACCTTCCTTACACCCCACCTTCCTTACACCCCACCTTCCTTACACCCCACCTTCCTTACACCCCACCTTCCTTACACCCCACCTTCCTTACACCCCACCTTCCTTACACCCCACCTTCCTTACACCCCCTTGAACCTTCCTTACACCCCACCTTCCTTACACCCCACCTTCCTTACACCCCACCTTCCTTACACCCCACCTTCCTTACACCCCACCTTCCTTACACCCCACCTTTCCCGTTTTCCTCCTATCCACTTCCATCACCTCATTTATTAATCTGATTCTTATTATTGTTCTATATTTATTATTATTGTTCTTTATCATTGTTCTTTTATTCTTGTTCGTCTCTGATTCATCCCATTTTCCTCTTTGTTCCCCCCTTTTATTGAAACTTCTTGCCCCCCTGATTAAAAGTATATGAAAGTATTTTGTTTTTGTTTCAGACCGCCCCAAATGCCACCACCTCCATCTACCTGGTAAGTTAACTATTTGGTTTGGGTGTGCAGTTGCATTCATTAATGCTATCTAAATTTTCGAAGCAGCATTGGCCCGATTTTTTTTTTTTTTTACGTGAGTGAGGAAGACAAAAGACATAACTGCCTGTAGCGAGTGCCTCCCCCAGAGTTGAAAGAGTGACAGGGCCAAAATCAAGGGACGTTCGAGCCAAAATGCCTTAACAGTTGACACACGGAGTTTTCCTCCTCCTCCTTTTCCCTCTTCCTCCTCCTTCCTCGTCTTCTTTCTTTTCCTCCTCTCCCTCTTCCTCCTCCTCCTCCTCCTTCTTCGTCTTCTTTCTTCTTCTTTTCCTCCTCTCCCTCTTCCTCCTCCTCCTTCCTCGTCTTCTTTCTTCCTCTTTTCCTCCTCTCCCTCTTCCTCCTCCTCCTTCTTAGTCTTCTTTCTTCTTCTTTTCCTCCTCTCCCTCTTCCTCCTTCCTCGTCTTCTTTCTTCCTCTTTTCCTCGTCTCCCTCTTCCTCCTTCTTCGTCTTCTTTCTTCTTCTTTTCCTTCTCTCCCTCTTCCTCCTCCTCCTCCTTCTTCGTCTTCTTTCTTCTTCTTTTCCTCCTCCTCGTCCTCCTCCTTCGTCTTCTTTCGTCTACTTCTTCTTCTCCCTCCTGCTCTTCCTCCTTGACCATCCCGGCAAGGTAACTATCCCTTGAGGCTGCATGTTTCCCTTCTTGGAGAGCAGGAAGGAGGGAGGGAGGGAAGAGGGGTGGGGAGAGAGTGGAAGAGGAAGGAGGGAGAGCAGGGAAGGAGGGAGGGGAGAGGGAGGGAGGGAGGGAAGAGAGAGGAAGGGAAGGGAGGAAGGATGGAAGGAAGAGAGACGAAGGAAGGAAGGAGGGAATGGATTGTGGAGGGAGAGAGGGAAGAGGGAAGGAGGAGAGAGAGGTAGAGAGAAAGTTAGTTAGGAATTAGAAAAGAAGAAAAGTCAATGAGAGAGGGAGAGGGAGGAAGGAAGGAAGGAAGGAAGGAAGGAAGGAAGGAAGGGAGGGGGGAGGAAGGGAGGGAAAGAAGGAAAGAAGGGAGGGAGGGAAGAGAGTGGAAGGAGGGGGGAAGGAAAGAATGACGGAAGGAATGGAAGGGAGGAGGATGGAAGGGGGGAGAGAGGAAGGAAGGAAGGAAGGAAAGTATGGGGAGGGAAAGAATGAAGGAAGCAAGGGAAGGGAGGAGGGAGGAAATAGGAAGGAAATAAAGCTAGGGAGGGAAGAGAGAGGAAGGAAAGGGGAAGGGAGAGAAAGGATGAAGGAAGCAAGGGGAGGGAGGAAAGAAGGGAAAGAAGGAAGCGAGGGAGGGAAGAGAGTGAAAGGAAGGAAGGGGGAGGGAGGGAATGAAGGAAGCAAAGGAAGGGAGGAAATAGGAAGGAAATATAGCTAGGAAGGGAAGAGAGAGGAAGGAGGAGGGGTGGGGGGGGGAGATTAACAAGAGCATGAGGTGGGAGAGAGGAAGAGGGGTGTAGAGGAAGGACGTAATAAGGGAAGGAAGGGAGGGAAGGAGGAGAGAGGAGAGTGGAAGGAAAGGAAGGAAGGGAGAGGGAGGAGAGAGGAAGGAAGGAGGGAAGGAGGAAGGGGATAGTTGAAAAATACGGTAGGGAAAGATAAGGAAGGGAGGAATGAAGGCAGGAAGGAAGGGAAGAAAGGAAGGAAGGAAGGAAGGAAGGAAGGAAGGAAGGAAAGGAGTCTAGGCGGGGAGATACGACAAGGAAGGAAAGGAAGTAAGTGGTAGAAGAGTAAGAGAGATGCAACATTGCGGCGTGTACAGGGAGATTGTAGATAATTAGTAAGAGGAGGTGAGTTGATGATACGAAATGCTTTTGACTGTACCCTTTCGTGAAGTGCGGTATGGGTGGAACTCCCCCACACATGCGAACAATACTCGATACATGGGCGCACAGTGCCCCTGTACAGAGCAAGGAGCTGTGCGTGGGTGAAGAACCCACGGAGACGGTACCTAACTGAGAAGGGTATATTTTGATGGAAACTTATTATACCTTTTCCGTACCCATATTTTTCTGAAGTGTGTTTTAGATTTAAGTCCTGACTACCTCGCTTGGATCGTAAGGCCCGTGTGGTCAGTGTATATATACTGTATACAATATGTAAATCCGTGTAAATCTCAGCATTTACCTCCACAACTCTCCACTCAGCATTCATCCCGGGTGGAATGAGGAGGCCCTTTGTTCGTGTTCTGCCCCGGGATAGTGTCACAAAAATAAGAAACGCTTGTGATTTTCGAGTTGGGAGGCGTGGAATTAGGGATCCACGCCCCCCTCGCCCCCTCCTCCGACCCCCGACCCGCTCCTTACCTCCTCTCGTACTCATCGTCGTCCTCTCTCTCTCTCTCTCTCTCTCTCTCTCTCTCTCTCTATCTCTCTCTCTCTCTCTCTCTCTCTCTCTCTCTCTCTCTCTCTCTCTCATTCTTTTATTTGCCTCTTACTTACTCGTTATCTCCCCAACTCTCATTCTTTTATTTGTCTCTCCCATCTTCTTCATTTACCCCTTCCTCTCTCCCTTTTATTCGTTCCACCCCCCCCTCCCAATGATAGTTTACCCTCTGTGTACCCATTCCTCCTCTCTCTCTCTCTTCTCTCTCCTCTCTCTCTCTCTCTCTCTCTCTCTCTATCTCTCTCTCTCTCTCTCTCTATCATTCTTTTATTGGCATCTTACTTACTCGTTATCTCCACAACACTCATTCTTTTATTTGTCTCTGACATCTTCTTCATTTACCACTTCCTCTCTCCCTTTTATTCGTTCACCCCCCCCCTCCCCCAATTATAGTTACCTCTAGTGTAACCCATTCCTCTCTCTCGCTCTCTCTCTCTCTCTCTCTATCTCTCTCTCTCTCTCTCTCTCTCTCTCTCTCATTCTTTTATTTGCCTCTTACTTACTCGTTATCTCCCCAACTCTCATTCTTTTATTTGTCTCTCCCATCTTCTTCATTTACCCCTTCCTCTCTCCCTTTTATTCGTTCCACCCCCCCCCTCCCCAATTATAGTTTACCCTCTGTGTACCCATTCCTCTCTCTCTCTCTCTCTCTCTCTCTCTCTCTCTCTCTCTCTCTCTCTCTCTCTCTCTCTCTCTCTCTCTCTCTCTCTCTCTCTCTCTCTCTCTCCCCCCATTTCCTCCTTAGCCCACCTTCCCCTTCTCCCCAACCCTCGTCTCCCCTCCTATCTAAACCCTCTAGAATCACACGAGTATTTTAGCGATAAATTCGTATCGGAGTCAAAATTATGCTGAGGTAAAGCCATATGTTGAACTATTTGTAACGCCATTATGACCCTACCAATCCCTTTCCCACCACCCCAAGTCCCAACCTCTCTCCCCTATCCATCCCTTTACGTCCTCCCCAAGGTATCTCTCCCCTCCCCTTCCCCTCCTCTCCTCTCCAACCCATCCCTTTCCTCCACCCCATCCTCTCTCCCCTCTACCCCCCCCCCCCCACTATCTGCACTCACCGATTTCCGATACTAGTTGTGGTGTGGTGGGTGCGGTTAGGGCCCTCGTTGAGCTTCCTTCCTTCCTTCCTGACTTCTCTGACTTCTTCCCCTCCTTACACTTAGTTCCCTTTTTACTTATCTTCCTTCCTTCCTACCTTCCTGACTTCTCTTCCTTCATCCTTCTTTCCTTCCTTATTTACTTCCTTCCTTACTTCCTCCTTCTTTCCTTCCTTCCTCCCTTCTTTCCTTCATTCCTTCCTTACTTAATTCCTCCCTTTCTTCTTCTCCTCCTTACACTTCCTTCCTTCTTGGATTCTCTTCCTTCCTTCCTTCCTGCATTCCTTCATTCGTACTTTCTAATACTAGTTGTGGTGTGGTGGGTGCGGTTAGGGCCCTGATTGAGCTTCCTTCCTTCTTTCCTTCCTTCCTGCTTTCCTATCTTCCTTTCTTCCTTCCTTCTTTCCTCTCTTCCTTCTTCCTCGGTTCTTCCTGGCTTGGTGGTTTAGTTCTCTAGTTGAGCTTCCTTCCTGCCTTCCTTCCTTCAACTTCTTCCTTCCTGCCTTCCTTCCTTCCTTCGTTACTTTCTTGGCTTGGTGGTTTAGCTTCCTTCTTTCATTCTTGTTTTCCTTCTGTTTTTCTTTACGTCCTTACTTCCTTCATTTCCTTCCTTCCTTCCTTCCATTCTTATCCCATTCCCTTGCTTTCATGCCACTACTGACCTACACTGTACAGTATGCCCCCCACACACACCATACACACACCATACACACACCATAGCCGATACAGTGCCATCCATTGCCAAAATTGTCACCACCATACCTGTCATAGAAGGATACTCATATTATTGTGCTAGACCCTCCCCATGGTCCACAACAACAACACCATAAAAACACCACCACAAACAATATTAACAATACCAATACCACCACCAATAACAACTACATCATCAATCACAACAGCAACAACAACAACAACAACAACAACAACAATACATGTCTACCTTACATTATTCCATTAGTTTTCCAGAACACCCCAGCCATCAATCCCTCAAAAACAAACGTAATGAAGCCATACAACACTTATCTTCTGATCTAACCACCATTTCCAATTTGGGCAGAGAAAATCTTGTTGCCTTTAATGCTTCCAAGACTCAATTTCTCCATTTATCTACCCGTCCGGAACTCCCACAGGACTGTCCCTTATTCTTCATCAATACAAGAATCAATCAACCCTTCATCTTCTCTCAATATTCTAGGTATCTCTTTTTCTTCTGCTCTCTCTTGGAAGGACCATATTGCCACTCTTGCTAAGGCAGCCTCCCAGAAGCTGGGTGTGCACAACCGCCTCAAGTTTTTTTTTTACCCCTGCACAGCTTCTTGCTCTGTACAGGGGCACAGTGCGTCCTTGTATTGAGTATTGTTTACATGTGTGGGTGAGGATCCTCTCACACAGCACTTCTGGACAAGGTAGAACGGAAAGCCTTTCATATCATTAACTCCCGTCCACTCACCGACTCTCTGTAATCTCTCTCTCTCCGCCGCAATATTGCATCTCTCTCACTATTCTATCGCTACTACAATAATCAGTGTTCCTCAGAGTTTTCCCAGTGTTTACCACCTCCTCTACATAGGGTATGTAGTACCTGTCTTGCAACAAAATCCCACCCCTACTCTGTACAACTCTCCAACTCAAGAGTGAAACGATACTCCCAATCTTTCTTCTATTCAACATCTGAGCTCTGGAACTCTCTCCCTGAATCCATCTTTCCCTCTTCCTATGAATTAATTTGTTTCAAACTCTGTGTGTCCAGACATTTTGGCTCGAACATTCCTTGATTTTGGCCCTGTCACTCTTTCAACTCTGGGGGAGGCACTCGCTACAGACAGTTTTGCCTTTTGTCTCCCTCATCCACATAGAAAAAAAAATAAAATAAAAAAGAAACAGGTCACTGTAACACCCTTTCCCCATCGTTAAGACCTGGTTAACACTATCTGGTGCAACGTATTGGGGGTTGTATTGTTATTATGATATTGTGTTTAATTATTATCGAGTTTTTAATTTTCGAGAATACGGCCCCATTAAGGGTAACAAGGTGGGTATAATGAAAAACTGGCATCACACTAGAGCTATTACAGTCAACATTCGATGATGAACATTTCTCTGGTAACATTTCTGGAATATTTTGCCCTGGTATCGGAAACTAGACTGTTGATTGATTAATTTAGGTGACCGAAATATTGTATAAGTTGACTTCATAAGCTGCCAGACCAGTGTTGAGGATAAATGTTGAGGGAAAAAGCGCTCGTGTGATACCAGCTGTGCCTATCCTTTCCTTCACACTGGATCAATCACAATACCAACAACAACAACTGCCGCTCAGCTGGTCTCGTGTATGCGTGCGTGTGTCTGGGTGTGTATGTTTGTGTGTGTGTATGTGTGTGTGTGTGTGTGTCTGTGTGTGTGTGTCTGGGTGTGTATGTTTGTGTGTGTGTGTGTGTGTGTGTGTGTGTGTGTGTGTAGCCTACAGTGAATGATTTTGGCCTGACCGGGATTCGAACCCACTGTCTTAGGAGTATGAGCCTAGCATCTTACCAGTGAAAAAAACAAGCGTACGGATAGATACATATACTGTATACACAATATAGAGAGAGAAAACAAAATGTAAGTGTATGTTTGATACTGTGTGCATGTGTGTGAGATAAATCAGATATAGCGATATAGTGAACAAAAGACACATTGGGGAGAGAGAGAGAGAAAATGTGTGTGTGCGTGTGAGTGAGAACAAGACAAGACAAGACAAGACAGACGGACATCAGACACACAAAAACGCGGGGAAAAAAAACACAAAAAGCCCGCGAGAAAACGAGAGATATAGAAAACGAGGAAGAAAGGGGGAGGCCAACCAGAGCGTAGTGTGTTCCTCCCCACCTCCCTGATTGGCTGGCTCCCCTCCTCTCGCTTGGCCACTCACAACCACTCAGACCCACTCGTCTTCCTGAAGGGTAAATAAGAAGGGAGGGGAGGGGGAAGGGGGTTTGTTATTGTTACTCCTAGATGATGTTGGTTGGTTTTGATAAGCGACAATGGCCAGAATGTCAATTTGTCACTGAAGAGTTTCGAGCTATAGGGAAATTGGAGATGTAGATATCAATATTTGGCAGAGAAAAAAACGAAACAAATTATACGGGTTTTTAATAGATGGATTTAATGTTCAGTTTTATTTAAAGTACTAATGTATGTACTAAAACCGTATATTATATCGTATTTCTGCTACAAAAAATTATGTGATGAAAATAAACTAAAAACAAGTTGACAGATTGAATTTAAACACCATATGAGGAGGAGCACTTTATTTGACAACGTTTCGCCTATAGCATCATCATGGCTTGATGATGTTATATGCAAAACGTTGTCAATAAAGTGCTACTCCTTACGTGGTGTGTATAGTAATAATAATGGTTCCATAGGGATTGGGCCCATACGGGATTGGGCCCATACGGGATTGGGCCCACGGGATTGGAACCTAACCTAACCTAACCTAACCTAACCTAACCTAACCTAACCTAACCTAAGTGGGCCCAATCCCGTGGTCACCATAATAATCAATGTCTACTTCATTAACCCCTTCAGTACCGGTGACATCCTATTCATTATCCCGTCCAACCCAACCCAACCCAACCCAACCCAACCCAACCCCTCCCAACCCAACCCAACCCAACCCAACCCAACCCCTCCCAACCCAACCCAACCCAACCCAACCCCTCCCAACCCAACCCAACCCAACCCAACCCAACCCAACCCAACCCAACCCAACCCAACCCCACCCCACCCCACCCAACCCAACCTAACCTAACCTAAGTGGGCCCAATCCCGTGGTCACCATAATAATCAATGTCTACTTCATTAACCCCTTCAGTACCGGTGACATCCTATTCATTATGTTCTGGCAACTACTAGACGATTTTATTCAGCTTAGGAAGGACGTCTATATATCACAAGGCTCCTCTTAAGCTACCACATACTCTTCTTAAACTGAATAAAATCATCTGACAGTAGCCAGAATAAAGTTAAATAGACGGCACCGGTACTGAAAGGGTTAACTTATTTATACCCCCAAAATTGCAAGTGGATCAAAGTCAACCACTCCATTCTTGGAGTGTATTGTGTTTTTATCCTCGCCGATCTGATGGCAGTGTCCTTTTTCCGGTAATTTTTGATGATCAAGTCTTTTTTCGTAACATTCCTTGGTATTTTCGCATTGGAATCGATAACTAGACTGAGTTTGTATGATTTTAAGAGACTGAAATTATATGGAACTTTAATTCAGAAGACGGCAGACCACAATTGCCTGAAAGAATTGCCTGAAAAGCGTTCGTGTGACACCGGCCTGAATTAACAGCGTCGTGTATGAATGTAATCGAATGGGTAATCTATTGGTGTATGTATGTGTGGTAGTTACTAGGAATGGGTAATCTATTGGTGTATGTGTGGTAGTTACTAGGAATGAAGGATATGAACAGTTGCGTAATGTTGGCTATCGATTGTTATTGTTGTTATTTTGTTTATTATTATTGTCGTTGTTCTTGTTGTTGTAATAGTAGTCATAGTAGTAATAGTAGTAGTAATAGTTTTAGTAATAGTAGTAATAGTAGTAGTAATAGTAGTAGTCATAGTAGTAATAGTAATAGTAATAGTAGTAGTAATAGTAATAGTAGTAGTAATAGTAATAGTAGTAGTAATAGTAATAGTAGTAGTAATAGTAATAGTAAGTAATAGTAGTAGTAATAGTAATAGTAGTAGTAATAGTAATAGTAGTAGTAATAGTAATAGTAGTAGTAATAGTAATAGTAGTAGTAATAGTAATAGTAGTAGTAATAGTAGTAGTCATAGTAGTAATAGTAATAGTAATAGTTTTAGTAATAGTAGTAATAGTAGTAATAGTAGTAGTCAAGTGTATGAAAAATATTAAATAAAAATCAATGTAGTAGTAGTAATCCACGATGATGAGTCTGAGTGCTTACCCCGGAATAGGAAGTAGCTGAATGACAACGAAGTCAGGCGCTTTGATGACTATTCTGACCTGGTCTAGGGTCCAAAGAGGGGATGCACAGGCTGAGTGGTTAAAAAAAAGTAATAGTAGTAGTAATAGTTTTGCCCTGTTCGTCACTACTGTACATATTTACGTATCATGTAACCATTGTATTGTCTATATATACAGTATACGCGTAGGGCAAACAGCTGATTTCCCCTCAACCTGCTTTGTTGCCTCTGCCAACGAACTTGGACGGAGGTTATGTTTTCGCTTCCTTTTGTTTGTTTGTCTGCCTGTAAACAAGATATCTCACAAAGTTATGATTCCATGTTCACGAAATTTGGGGGGTAGGTATAATATGCGGCAAGCAAGAAGTGATTCAATTTAGGAGGCGATCCGGAGATTTTCACGAAATTTGGTAGGCAGATGGGATATACGCCAAGAAAGAAGTGATTCATTTTAGGAGGCGATCCGGATCATATCCTGGAACCCAGATCCAGAAGAAAATATAGGCCTATGATATTAATGGTAAGGATCCAATCAGCGTAGGCGGAGGTATGTGCTCTACCAAGTGCCCCTCTAGTTGTGACTGAAATCGTACTTCTTACGATATACTCAATCTTTATAGTAAATCTATGCATGGTGTCGAACCGTGGCCATGTTGTTTATAGTAAATGTATGCATGGTGTCGAACCGTGGCCATGTTGTTTATAGTAAATGTATGCATGGTGTCGAACCGTGGCCATGTTGTTTATAGTAAATGTATGCATGGTGTCGAACCGTGGCCATGTTGTTTATAGTAAATGTATGCATGGTGTCGAACCGTGGCCATGTTGTTTATAGTAAATGTATGCATGGTGTCGAACCGTGGCCATGTTGTTTATAGTAAATGTATGCATGGTGTCGAACCGTGGCCATGTTGTTTATAGTAAATGTATGCATGGTGTCGAACCGTGGCCATGTTGTTTTGGGAACTGGATTGTTTGTGAGGGAACATAGGAATCTCTTAATTGACCACTTGCGAGTTTCGTTCTATAAGGAAGTTGAAGCTGTAGACATCGATATTTAGCAGAATTACCAGATAAAACATGGTTGTGGTTCATTTATAAATACATAAAACCCAATTCAACATACTCTTTAGCCATCAAAAACCTACATTATTATTGCATTTCTGTTTACTATCGATGTCTACAGCTCCAACTTCCTTATAGAACGAAACTCGCAAGTCGGCCATTAAGGTGCATTGTTTTGACCTCTCAATCACTTCCTGGGACATGAAGGCGACTATAGAGCAGAAATGTATCGTTGTATTCTGTATATAATAATAATAATATTGACTAAGATAAAGGGAATCTGTTTATGGCTTGGGGGTGAATAGTATCGTGTGACACCCTGATTGTATGTATGTATGTATGGACTGTAAATAGTGTTGTACATATGTATGTACAGTATGTATTTCTTGTATGTATGTACATTATATAATGTATTTATGCATGTATGTATGTGGTGTCTGTCTGTTGTGGTCATTAATTCTGATACATTTTAAAGCCTCTATACATTTGAAGAAACCTCCTAAATTCACACAGCTGGTAAAAAAAAATAAGATTAAATTAAGGGGAGATGGGTCGTTTTTCTAGATCCCCTTCTCCCTTATGTTTAGCCCCATTATTTTTTTCAGATTTTAAGATGTTTGTAAGTGGGGAACCTAAGAGGATTTGCTGGTGCTCCTGAAGGATCCTTACACCTGGCAAGGCACCTTGGAATTGGGTCCAAGTGTGTTCTCTTTCTTCAGGTGTGTGGTTGAGGAGGACTAGTTCACATTCGGTGTCATTTATCTCTAGCCCAGCCTGGCCGAGGTTGGTTATGATGTTGTTTAGATCGGTTAGGGCATTCTCTACAGACCCACCCAAGGTAGCATCGTCCAGGTACCAAACATTCAACTCTGACCTAGCTTTGTTAACTGCTGCGTCCACCCCTAGTGAGAAAAGAACAGGAACAACTGGATCTCCCTGCTGTAACCCGGTCGCTGATGGGATTGCCATCTCGCCGAAATCAGATTGAAGGTTTGGAATAAGCTTGCCAAAGTATGAGGTACAGAGTGAGCTGCACGGAGGAAGACATCCCTGCGAATGCTGTTGAACTACGGCAACCACCTGCTGTTGAACTACGGCAACCACCTGCTGTTGAACTACGGCAACCACCTGCTGTTGAACTACGGCAACCACCTGCTGTTGAACTACAGCAACCACCTGCTGTTGAACTACGGCAACCACCTGCTCCTTCGTGACAACTAAAGGTTGGGGCATCTGGGCAGTTGGGGCTGGGGGGAGGCTTAGGTTCTCAGGTGAAGGTGGATGTTTTCCTCGTAGGGCTTCGACAACTTCATCTTGACTTCCTTATCAGGAGTCTTGGGTTCGCGCCCCGCTCAAACGTAAAGTTTTTTTTCACTAGCCCTGGTTGGTACCTTCTCCCTTAAACAAGTGGATGGGTAATGGTCTCTCTAGGTTTTTACAGTGCTATCGACGCTTAATAATAAACCTGAAATGATGATGATGGTTATGATGATTATGATAATGATGATGATGATTATTGTCATTATTATTATTATCATTATTAGTATTATTATTATTTTTATTATTATTATTATTCCTATTATAATATGACTGGTTTATGTATGCGTGTATGCAAAGCCCAAGTTAATTTATCTGTTGGCTCAGTAATTATTGTTGTTTCTGCCGTTGACGTCTGTTTTCCAACATTGATTTGCAGGGAGGCCGGTCTTTGTCTTAATTATCGATCACGTACCCCGGTGTAATCGACCATGGGGCGTATGCAGTGCGGGGGTAGGGGGGGAGGGAGGGAGAGGGGGAATAGATTGGATATGAATATGGACTTTTTTGTATTTAAATAGGACTTCAGAGGCTAGCAACCCAATTGGATTATTAAGCCAGCACACTGCAAGTCAAGCAAATTATTGTCAGGATTGGATCCCCTTTACGAGAAATCCAGTCCCTTAACTTTTACAAGTGCATAGAGTATAAGGGAGAATGGTCGTGTTTATTTGCTCATAGAGTATAAGGGGGAATGGTCGTGATTATTTGCTCATAGAGTATAAGGGGGAATGGTCGTGTTTATTTGCTCATAGAGTATAAGGGGGAATGGTCGTGTTTATTTGCTCATAGAGTATAAGGGGGAATAGTCGTGTTTATTTGCTCATGGAGTATAAGGGGGAATGGTCGTGTTTATTTGCTCATAGAGTATAAGGGGGAATGGTCGTGTTTATTTGCTCATAGAGTATAAGGGGGAATGGTCGTGTTTATTTGCTCATAGAGTATAAGGGGGAATGGTCGTGTTTATTTGCTCATAGAGTATAAGGGGGAATGGTCGTGTTTATTTGCTCATAGAGTATAAGGGGGAATGGTCGTGTTTATTTGCTCATAGAGTATAAGGGGGAATGGTCGTGTTTATTTGCTCATTTATGTAGCGTTTTAATGTGCTTAGTTTCCTCCTTAGACCTCCATCAGGCTTAAAAAAACATCCGCCCAAGACCCTCCTTCAAGATAAATTTGTCCATTTTTCGGTAGAAAAATTTCCCGGCCGAAGTCCGGTTTCTATTAAATAACAGGCTCGCTATCGCTCGCCAGGAAAAATCGACACCTAAATGACACGAAAAGTCTTAATATTAACAAAGAATTTGGGCGAAAGGTCTTACAATCGCCAAACTAATGGTTCGAACGTCTTATAATCTGAAAACTAATTGGGGCAGAACATGAGGAAGAAGGGGGACCAGAATATAGTGGCACCAATATGGCGGAGGTTGGCCGATTTCGGATACTATAGGGTCTCTACTGAGAGAGAGAGAGAGAGAGAGGGAGAGGGTGAACAGATTGGTAGAGTGGAATTAAAAAGAGAGTATGTGATCAATATGTGATAAAAATGTATTCTTTCCTCATGGTGTATTTTGATTTGGATGTTGACAAAAGCTCATTGGTTAATATGGCTTGCAAGACGGATGCTATTTTATTGGCTATGTGAATGAATGGAGGTACTGATGCAATGGAGGTACTATGCAATGGAGGTACTGATGCAATGGAGGTACTGATGCAATTAGTAAACCAAAGTTAATTTGTTATTATATTTATATTTTCATTAGGTATTTGTTGTGTTCTAATTACTATGGCGTTAGGATTATTAATTATCCACTAAGAATGAGAGTGGAGAATTCCATATTTGTATATTAATGGGAGGTTTTTAGTTGGTTTCCTACTCCTCCAGCAATCTAAAAATGTCACCCCCTTGATCCCCTTTCAAGATAAATTTTTACATTTTTCGGTAGAAAAATTTCCCGGCCAAAGGCCGGTTCCTCTTAAATTACAGGCTCGCTATCGCTCGCCAGGATAAAATCGACACCTGAATGGCACGAAAGGTCTTAATATGGGGTGAAAGTTCTTAAAATTGCTAAACTAATGGGGCAAACGTTTTATAATATCAAAAGCAATGGGGCTAAACATGAGGGAGAAAGGGGTCAAGAAAAAAATCCCTCAAGTGGAGATCCCCCCTTAATGCATTCATTACCGATGACAGATATTCTTTAAATTATATTTTGACAATTATTATAATATTGTATTCAGTTCAGGAGTGACGTATAGGAATTACAACGCTACACACTACTTCACTAAACCCTTGTAACTACCATAGATACTTCACTAAACCTTTGTAACTACCATAGATACTTCACTAAACCCTTGTAACTACCATAGATACTTCACTAAACCCTTGTAACTACCATAGATACTTCACTAAACCCTTGTAACTACCATAGCTACTTCACTAAACCCTTGTAACTACCATAGCTACTTCACTAAACCCTTGTAACTACCATAGCTACTTCACTAAACCCTTGTAACTACCATAGCTACTTCACTAAACCCTTGTAACTACCATAGCTACTTCACTAAACCCTTGTAACTACCATAGCTACTTCACTAAACCCTTGTAACTACCATAGCTACTTCACTAAACCCTTGTAACTACCATAGCTACTTCACTAAACCCTTGTAACTACCATAGCTACTTCACTAAACCCTTGTAACTACCATAGTTACTACTTCACTAAACCCTTGTAACTACCATAGCTACTTTCACTAAACCCTTGTAACTACCATAGCTACTTCACTAAACCCTTGTAACTACCATAGCTACTTCACTAAACCCTTGTAACTACCATAGCTACTTCACTAAACCCTTGTAACTACCATAGCTACTTCACTAAACCCTTGTAACTACCATAGCTACTTCACTAAACCCTTGTAACTACCATAGCTACTTCACTAAACCCTTGTAACTACCATAGCTACTTCACTAAACCCTTGTAACTACCATAGCTACTTCACTAAACCCTTGTAACTACCATAGCTACTTCACTAAACCCTTGTAACTACCATAGCTACTTCACTAAACCCTTGTAACTACCATAGCTACTTCACTAAACCCTTGTAACTACCATAGCTACTTCACTAAACCCTTGTAACTACCATAGCTACTTCACTAAACCCTTGTAACTACCATAGCTACTTCACTAAACCCTTGTAACTACCATAGCTACTTCACTAAACCCTTGTAACTACCATAGCTACTTCACTAAACTAAACCCTTGTAACTACCATAGCTACTTCACTAAACCCTTGTAACTACCATAGCTACTTCACTAAACCCTTGTAACTACCATAGCTACTTCACTAAACCCTTGTAACTACCATAGCTACTTCACTAAACCCTTGTAACTACCATAGATACTTCACTAAACCCTTGTAACTACCATAGATACTTCGTAAGCTGCATAATTCCGTTTAAATATAGCTGACATAAAACAACAGCCATCCTCGGTAATGAAAGGGTTAATACAAACATAGCAACATTAGGGCATTTCACTGTATTGCTTACAAGTAACATACATAAGTATTATACCCCTGTATGTAGTTCCGGGTGGATGGGACTCGTTAGCCTTGGTCGGCTATCCATCTAGGGGAGACAACCTTATAAATATTCGGGTGGATTGCATTCGTTAGCCTTGGTCGGCAACCTGTCTAGGGGAGCAAACCTTTTACAAATCGGTACTGCTTACCTAAGGGTGAAGCAGGTTAGATGTATTAGCCGCACACCACTAGAATAATAGTGCTAATAAGATACATAGAAGGCCTCGGAGTCGAACGGACCCTAAATGGAGTGGTAAATCCTGTAAGTCCTTCAGTAAACTGGCACGGGTTGTCCCTCTTACAGGGGATAGGTCCGCTTGGGGGCTTTTGTATATGGCCACCCTCATAAAGGGGAGTAAGGCGTCCGGCAATAGATAGATAGATAGATAGATGCAGTTCTACATAATGATCAGTTCCTCATAGTTTGAACATCTCCAATATTGTTCTGTTTAAGGGGAGATTTCCACTTGAGGGATTTTTTCTTGACTCCTTTCTCCCTCATGTTTAGCCTCGTTGTTTTTCTAATTTTAAGACATTTGCCCCATTATTTTGATGATTTTAAGAACTTTCAACCCATTTCTGTCAATTTTAAGACCTTTCGTGCCATTTAGGTGTCGATTTTATCCTGGCGAGCGATAGCGAGCCTGTAATTTAAGAGGAACCGGCTTTCAGCCGGGAAATTTGTCTACCGAAAAATGTACAAATTTATCTTGAAAGGGGCACAAGGGGGTGTAATCTTAAGCTTGAAGGATATCTAGGGACCAAACTAAAAACCTCCCCTTAACATTAACCCATTCAGCACCGGGGGCGTCCTTTTCATCATAGGCTGGCAACTATTAGACGAGTTTATTCAGCTTAGGAAGGATCTTATAGAACTTATATTTTGAATATATTTATGTTGGTTATCCTCAGGTGATTTTATACAGCTCAGAAGGATCTGTGACATAGCCTATTTATTCCCAGCTGATGGTAAATTGAATCCCTTAGTAGCTGATTTCTCGATACTTAAGTGGGTTTTTTTAGTTTGGTCTCTAGATATCCATCAAGCTTAAGATTACACCCCCTTGAGCCCATTTCAATATAAATTTGTACATTTTTCGGTAGAAAAATGTCCCGGCTGAAAGCCGGGACTTAAATAACAGGCTCGCTATCGCTCGCCAGGATAAAATCGACACCTAAATGGCACGAAAGGTCTTAAAATTGACAAATGGGTCGAAAGTTCTTAAGGGGAGGTATTTAGTTTGTTCCCTACTTTTTCATCAAGCTTAAAATTACACCCCCTAGACCCCCTTTCAAGATAAATTTGTACATTTTTCGGTAGAAAAATGTCTCGGCCGGAGGCCGGTTGCTCTTAAATTACAGGCTCGCTATCGCTCGCCAGGAAAAAATCGACACCTTAATGGCACGAAAGGTCTTAAAATTGACAGAAATGGGGCAAAATGTCTTAAAATATCCAAACTACTAGGGCGAAGGTCTTAAAATCTCAAAAGCAATGGGGCTAAACATGAGGGAGAAAGGGGTCCAGAAAAAAATACCTCAAGTGGAAATCTCCCCTTAATGGACGTCTTATGTTTTGTTTTTTTAAGTTTTTTTTTCAGGATGTAAGTTTATCCATTATGATATGTTTGTTTTGTACACTCCAGGCTTTACATTTGTGAAGCTATCTTTCTAGTAATATATTGTGTGTTGAATTGAATTGAGTTGTGTAGGGTTATGTGGTCTATCTAGTGCAGCGGTTCCCAAACTTTTCCAGTACGTGACCCCTTTCAGTAGTACCAAACCTACCATGACCCCCACCTTTATAAGCCTTCCGAAAAAAATACTAATTTCCAATGGCGCAGATACATTTTAAAGTTTAATCACAGCAGAGAGAGCAATAAAAAATATATATATATATATTTATTAATGTTTATTAACAAGGATTGATTTAATCATGTATTATTTCCTCAAAATCTCGGACCCTCCATGACCCCCAGAAAAAGGCTCATGACCCATTTGGGGGTCATGACCCGCAGTTTGGGAACCGCTGAATTCTAGTGTGTGTGTGTGTGTGTGTTTG
This sequence comes from Paralithodes platypus, assembly GCA_032716605.1. Taxonomy (NCBI): domain Eukaryota; kingdom Metazoa; phylum Arthropoda; class Malacostraca; order Decapoda; family Lithodidae; genus Paralithodes; species Paralithodes platypus. The sequence goes on from CM064548.1 coordinate 54,611,730, forward strand.
TGTGCGTGTGTGAGAGACAGAATGAGAATGAGTGTGTGACTGAATGAGAATGAGTGAGTGTGTTTATTTGTCTATGTGAATGAGGAAGACAAAAGGCAGTCCAGTACGCATGAATTAATGTATATGAAGATGTGTTTATGCGTATGAGTGAGGGAATGAGAGAATATACGGTATACCCATGTAGGAATATACGGTATACCCATGTAGGAATATACGGTATACCCATGTAGGAATATACGGTATACCCATGTAGGAATATACGGTATACCCATGTAGGAATATACGGTATACCCATGTAGGAATATACGGTATACCCATGTAGGAATATACGGTATACCCATGTAGGAATATACGGTATACCCATGTAGGAATATACGGTATACCCATGTAGGAATATACGGTATACCCATGTAGGAATATACGGTATACCCATGTAGGAATATACGGTATACCCATGTAGGAATATACGGTATACCCATGTAGGAATATACGGTATACCCATGTAGGAATATACGGTATACCCATGTAGGAATATACGGTATACCCATGTAGGAATATACGGTATACCCATGTAGGAATATACGGTATACCCATGTAGGAATATACGGTATACCCATGTAGGAATATACGGTATACCCATGTAGGAATATACGGTATACCCATGTAGGAATATACGGTATACCCATGTAGGAATATACGGTATACCCATGTAGGAATATACGGTATACCCATGTAGGAATATACGGTATACCCATGTAGGAATATACGGTATACCCATGTAGGAATATACGGTATACCCATGTAGGAATATACGGTATACCCATGTAGGAATATACGGTATACCCATGTAGGAATATACGGTATACCCATGTAGGAATATACGGTATACCCATGTAGGAATATACGGTATACCCATGTAGGAATATACGGTATACCCATGTAGGAATATACGGTATACCCATGTAGGAATATACGGTATACCCATGTAGGAATATACGGTATACCCATGTAGGAATATACGGTATACCCATGTAGGAATATACGGTATACCCATGTAGGATATACGGTATACCCATGTAGGAATATACGGTATACCCATGTAGGAATATACGGTATAACCCATGTAGGAATATACGGTATACCCATGTAGGAATATACGGTATACCCATGTAGGAATATACGGTATACCCATGTAGGAATATACGGTATACCCATGTAGGAATATACGGTATACCCATGTAGGAATATACGGTATACCCATGTAGGAATATACGGTATACCCATGTAGGAATATACGGTATACCCATGTAGGAATATACGGTATACCCATGTAGGAATATACGGTATGAGCATGTAGGAATATACGGTATACCCATGTAGGAATATACGGTATACCCATGTAGGAATATACGGTATACCCATGTAGGAATATACGGTATACCCATGTAGGAATATACGGTATACCCATGTAGGAATATACGGTATACCCATGTAGGAATATACGGTATACCCATGTAGGAATATACGGTATACCCATGTAGGAATATACGGTATACCCATGTAGGAATATACGGTATACCCATGTAGGAATATACGGTATACCCATGTAGGAATATACGGTATACCCATGTAGGAATATACGGTATACCCATGGTAGGAATATACGGTATACCCATGTAGGAATATACGGTATACCCATGTAGGAATATACGGTATACCCATGTAGGAATATACGGTATACCCATGTAGGAATATACGGTATACCCATGTAGGAATATACGGTATACCCATGTAGGAATATACGGTATACCCATGTAGGAATATACGGTATACCCATGTAGGAATATACGGTATACCCATGTAGGAATATACGGTATACCCATGTAGGAATATACGGTATACCCATGTAGGAATATACGGTATACCCATGTAGGAATATACGGTATACCCATGTAGGAATATACGGTATACCCATGTAGGAATATACGGTATACCCATGTAGGAATATACGGTATACCCATGTAGGAATATACGGTATACCCATGTAGGAATATACGGTATACCCATGTAGGAATATACGGTATACCCATGTAGGAATATACGGTATACCCATGTAGGAATATACGGTATACCCATGTAGGAATATACGGTATACCCATGTAGGAATATACGGTATACCCATGTAGGAATATACGGTATACCCATGTAGGAATATACGGTATACCCATGTAGGAATATACGGTATACCCATGTAGGAATATTCGGTATTCCCATGTAGGAATATACGGTATACCCATGTAGGAATATACGGTATACCCATGTAGGAATATACGGTATACCCATGTAGGAATATACGGTATACCCATGTAGGAATATACGGTATACCCATGTAGGAATATACGGTATAACCCATGTAGGAATATACGGTATACCCATGTAGGAATATACGGTATACCCATGTAGGAATATACGGTATACCCATGTAGGAATATACGGTATACCCATGTAGGAATATACGGTATACCCATGTAGGAATATACGGTATACCCATGTATACCCATGTAGGAATATACGGTATACCCATGTAAGAATATACGGTATACCCATGTAGGAAATATACGGTATACCCATGTAGGAAATATACGGTATACCCATGTAGGAAATATACGGTATACCCATGTAGGAAAGTAAAATACAAACATTATCACTCTCAAATCTTCCCACTATCCCTGCACCCAAAACTCTCATCATCATCATCATCAACACATTCATCATCATCATCATCTTGCTTGGTAGGTGTAAACATTTAAACATTTTTGGAGCCGAAGTTATTGTGATGTTTCTGGGAAGAGCTAATGCATGTTGGTTGTTTACGGGGGGGGGGGGGGGGGGGTGGGAAGGGGGGAGGGGGGGGCGAGAGCGATAGCAGGGGGACAAAAGAAATCGGGGGGGGGGAGAGGGGAGGGGGGGGGGGAATAGTTAGTTTAAATTAATGAGAGAGAGAGCGAAAGGGGGAGGGGAGAGAGAGAGTGAGTGAGTGAGTGAGAGTGAGAGAGTACAAAGGAGTACAAAAGAAATCGAACAACAACAGGTCTTGCGACCCATCTAGGCTGCTTGTCCTCCAAAACACTGAGGATCAAGTGTCCAAACAGTGGTTTAGAGTGGGTAAGGGAACATTGGAAAGGGAACTAATGTCCTTGGCAGGATTAGGAGATGTTATTAGTAGTAGTGGAGAGAGAGAGAGAGAGAGAGAGAGAGAGAGAGAGAGAGAGAGAGTGAGAGTGAGAGAGATGGGAACGGAAACTCTACGACAGCAATATTTAGTTAGTTAGGGGGATAGTTCAGTCAGTCAGTCAGTAGCCAGCCCTGACTCCCACAAGGGGTAGGGAGGATCAGCAAGAGACACGAACAAGGAAAACAAAAGAGGTGACAGGAGAAGAACACATACAACAGTTGGCCCACAATAAGCAAGTACACAAACAATCGTAAGCATGATGAGAGAGACAGAGCAAGATAATGAAACTCTGTACAGTTAAGGGGAGGTCTCCACTTGAGGGATTTTTTTCTTGACCCCTTTCTCCCTCATGGTTAGCCCCATTGCTTTTGAGATTTTAAGACGTTTGCCCCATTAGTTTGGTGATTTTAAGGATTTCCGCCCCATTCTGTCAATTTTAAGACCTTTCGTGCAATTTAGGTGTCGATTTTATCCTGGCGAGCGTAGCGAGCCTGTAATTTAAGAGTAACCGGCCTTCGGCCGGGAAATTTGTCTACCGAAAAATGTACAAATTTATCTTGAAAGGGGGTCAAGGGGGTGACATTTTAAGATTGCTGGAGGAGTAGGAAACAAACTAGAAACCTCCCCTTAATCCATTGAGTACCAGGGACGTCCTTCTCATCATATTCTGCCAGTCATTGGACGATTTTGTACAGCTTAGGAAGGACCGCTGGTAATTATAAGGCTTCAAACTATCTCAACCAACCCTTTTGACCACCACAGATCCTTCCTAAGCTGCATAATATCGCCTAAATATAGCTAGCATAAACACTTAACACACGTCACTGGTACTCAAAGGGTTAAGGGATGGTTGGAATTTACATTAATGAGAGTTACACAGATACACAGACTACACAAACGTTACAGTCCCCACTAGGCAGTCCGGCCTTGGATCTAAAAGAAAAATATATGCTAGGGTTTAAGAGAAGGGTAGTACAGTGGAAGGCTCTCTCCCCACCCATCAGACGGAGACAGAGAGGGGGCTAGAGAGAGAGAGAGAGAGAGACTGGCCCCTCAACACGGGAGAAAAAGAACAATCGTTGATGCTCATTACAGCCACGCTCCACCCCCGGGCGCGAGAGAGAGAGAGAGAGAGAGAGAGAGAGAGAGAGAGAGAGAGAGAGAGAGAGAGAGAGAGGAGAGAGAGAGAGAGAGAGAGAGAGAGAGAGAGAGAGAGAGAGAGAGAGAGAGAGAGAGAGAGAGAGAGAGAGAGAGAGAGAGAGAGAGAGAGAGAGAGAGAGAGAGAGAGAGAGAGAGAGAGAGAGAGAGAGAGAGAGAGAGAGAGAGAGAGAGAGAGAGAGAGAGAGAGAGAGAGAGAGAGAGAGAGAGAAGCGGTCATCACATAGGTTCTAAGTCTAGTCCTAGCTATGTGTGAGTGAGAGAGAGAGAGAGTATAAAGGAGCACAAAGGAAATCAAGCAACAACAGGTCTAGTGACCCTTCTAGGCTGCTTGTCCACCAAAACACTGAGGATCAAGTGTCCAAACAGTGGTTTAGAGTGGGTAAGGGAACATTGGAAAGGGAACTACTGCCCTGGAACTAATGTCCGTGGCAGGATTAGGAAGTTAGTAGGGGACAGATGGGTTAGTAACTGAGGGGGGGATAAAATAAAGTTGTTAATTTACAATCGCAGTCAGTCGCGGGTTTGATGTGAGATATTTGTCTAAGCGGAGTTTAAATGAATCAACGGTGCTGCAGTCTATAACGTCTCGGGGAAGCCCATTCCACAAGTTGACAACTCGATTGAAGAAGAAATTCTTAGATTCGTGTGAGTTAAAAGATTTACCAATAATTTTGCAACCGTTTCCCGTGTGTAATTAGATTGGTCGATAGTGAAGTACTTACTACAGTTCATATTGTCGATGCCTTTGATGATTTTGAACACTTGAATTAAGTCACCTCTTAATCTGCGCTGGGTTAAAGGAAATAGATTTAATTCTAAGACGCTCTTCGTATGGTTTATTCTTTAGGCTAGGTATCATTTTGGTAACTCTACGTTGAACTCGTTCTAGCTTGTTTATATCTTTTTGGTAATAAGGGCACCAGGATTGAACGCAGTATTCCAGAAGAGGGCGGACTAAGGAATTGTAAAGGGTTAGGATAACTTCTTTGGATTTATGCTCAAATGACCTGCCTATAAAGCCAATTATTTTGTTTGCCTTCTTAACAACTTCTGAACATTGTTGACTCGGTTTTAGGTTACTCGATATTGTTACTCCCAGATCGGTTTCTCTGTTTACACTCTTAAGCTGAGCGCCATTCATCGAATAGTTTGCTTTCTCATTTAGGTATCCGATATGTAGTACTTTACATTTATCCGCATTGAAACTCATTTGCCAAATTTGGGCCCAACATGACAATTTATCTAGATTGTGTTGCATATCGTCAACTTGTTCTTTTGAGAGTACGCTATTTGCAATTTTTGTATCGTCAGTAAATTTTGAGATTGTACAGGTGAGACCCTCATCTATGTCGTTGATGTAAATTAGAAAGAGAATTGGTCCTAGTACCGATCCCTGGGGTACCCCGCTACTTACATTGGTCCATTTAGATGCCTTACCGTTTATGACTACTCTTTGCTTTCTGTCGCTGAGCCAATTTTCTATCCATTTCAACACACCGTCTTGTATTCCATGCGCTTTTAGGTTTAGCAGTAAACGTTTGTGGGGAACTTTGTGAAAGGCCTTTTGAAAATCAAGGTATATAATATCTACAGCTTTACTCTCATCGTAGAGGTTGAGGATATCGTGGAAGAAGTCTAAGAGGTTTGTTAAACAGGAACGTTTTTTACGCACGTGTTGAGTATCTTTAAGTAAGTTATTTGCCTCTAAGTGATTTACGAGTCTGTCTCTTATGACCGTTTCTAGCATTTTACATACAATTGAGGTTAAGCTAATTGGACGATAGTTACTGGGTAGGGATTTGCTGCCTTTTTTTAATATCGGTGTTACGTTGGCTAGCTTCCACTGATCAGGCATAGTCCCAGACTGCAAGGATTCATTGAATAGCAATGTCAGTGGTTTGGAGAGCTCATCCTTAGCTTCCTTTAGAACTCTAGGCGAGATTGTATCAGGTCCAGGCGTTTTATTTACCTTGAGTTTTTCTAAACAATTCAATACTTCTCTCTCTGTAACGGTGATATTGCTTAGAACATCTGAATTATCAATCTGAATCGGCGATGGTGTAGGGATATCACTGAGGTCTTCGGTTGTAAAAACTGATGCAAAGAAGGTATTGAGGGCATTACCGTACTCATTTGTACTTCGTCTTTGGTGTATTCTCCATTTTCATCGACTAGCCTAACGGTCCAACAGTTGAAGTAACTACTTTTTTCTTTCTGATATAACTATAGAATTCTTTCGGGTTTGTTTTACTTTGATTCGCAACATGTAACTCCAGGGTCTTTTTACTTTGCTTAATTAACTTTTTGGCTTTGCGTCGTAGCTCTACAAATTTCAGCCGTTCTTCGTCATTTTGTGAGGATTTTAATCTATCATTAGCAAATTTTTTAGCAAGCAGACAGTCTGAAATATCTTTATTCCACCATTTGGGCTTATCATTATGGCCTGGATGCCGTATTTTCGATGGTATGCAATCTTGCACTGCCTTAAGGTAAGTGGTTTTGAAACACTCCCAAGATGTATTTATGTCGTTATTGTTAGTCAGAAAGCTCCAGTCAGTTTGTTTAACACCTAACGAGCGGCCTAGACGGTAAATAATATGTAGCCACCAGCGGGGTGTTTTTACCCAAAATAGGTCTGTTTACGTGATCATTTTCATGCCTAAATAAGACCCAGAGCGTAAAACAAGTATCTATCCCTGAAAGGGCATAAACAGAGCTTTCCAATGACACCCCAACGATCCTTGTATGACCGCTAGTTCTCTTGCAACAATCGCGCAACACGAGTGCAAAAACCATGTAATTCGATACTTTCCCTAAACAATTCACTGTGTAGCGAGTGTGAGAGGGTGGAGGAGGGTGGGATTCATGTCAATTGGTCCACCGCGGTGGTCTGGAGCAGTCATACGCTCGCTACTCTCCTGCCACCACTTGTCTCTCTCTCTCAGCAACATTACGTGCTGAAAATGCCACACGACTTATGTTGTTAGCCACCACATAGTCCAAATTTCTTTCACTCGACATATGATGCGCGCCGCTAAAGAAGGGTTAAGCTTTGATTTAAGTTTATGAAAATTTGCTTTCTTGAAATTAGGGACTTTCTCAATGCTGCTATTTGATTTGTTACTAGTAAACTTTAAAGTGAAAGTTATCGTACGATGGTCGCTGTTACTGAATTCATCACCAACATTCAAATTCTCTATTAATTCTTCTTTTGTTGCGAGTACAAGGTCAAGCACATTATTACCACGGGTCGGCGATTGTACAAATTGAAAAAGTGAACTCTCTTGCAAGTTAGCATAGAGGTCGTGTCCAGAGTGTGAAGTAAGAATATCGCCCCATTTAGTCACGGGTAAGTTGAAATCGCCAAGAATTACGGTATCTTGTATGTTAGTTATTTTGCAATTTGTTCATAAATTTCACTGTCAGTTTGCACTGATTGAGCTGGGGGTCTGTATAATAAAGCTAGTGTTATTTTAGTTCCTCGTTTATTATTTAATAGTACGTAAGATATGTCTATATTCGCAATTTGAGGTTTTGACATTAAGACGGGATTAAGACTTTCCTTTATAAAAAACAGAACTCCTCCTCCATTTCTATTGATCCGACTTTTCTCAAACATTGTATAACCAGGAAGCATATATTCGGCTAAAAAGTCTCTGTCTTCCGTATTTAACCAAGATTCTGTAATGCCGATTATATCATAATGTTCTGTAAACACGATTTCCTCTAGATCTGAAAATTTATTGCGTATGCTACGAGCATTTACATAAAACACCTTAAGAGTATTAGAGTTGGATGTTACTGATTGTGCATTGTCTGAATTTTCAGTTCGTATTTGACTTACACTACCCCCGGATACCCCCGGTTTACCCCGTTTTTTGAACGGAAATCCTTGACTGCATCGTTCAGCAGATGACCAAGACGTGCAGCTCCTACTTCATTGAGATGTACACCATCTCCTGAAAACAAAGATTTATCATAGTAAAAATGATCCCACGTGTCGACAAAGCCGATGTCCTCCTCCCTGCAGAGCTTGGCTAGTCGGCGATTTGCACTGGTAGCTGTTGTAGAATCGGTTTTCTACATCAATCCGGGGAACAATTCCTGAAATTAAGATTCTATTAGATTTTTCCTTGAAGGACCTGATCAGCCGCCGGTACTTGCAAAGTAGTTCCTCTGACCGCGTCCGTTGGACATCGTTCGATCCAACGTGGATGACGTACGTAGTGCTTGCGGGGGCGAGCCTGGAAACCTCTTCCACAGCCGCAACAATGTCGTCCACGCCGCCACCTGGGATACAGAATCGCTTTCTGGTCCTGGGTGCCCTGGCGCAGAACTCGGTTAATTGGCCACGGACCATGGAGTCGCCCACAAGCCTGTTTCTTCTTCTGTTTCCTCTTCAATGGAAACTATCAATGGAAGTTAAATATTACTAAGCTATAATGAATAAAATAAAATCAATCTAAATGAATACTCTATATCTAAATTGAATTCAATCTGAAACAAGCTAATTTATATCCAAAGGTCTCACATAATAAATGTATATAATTATAGGGTAAGGTTATAAGGGTTAATATTAGCCAGGAATTAACTCACCAATAGTTCCACGTGGCAATGAGGCAAGGGAGAACGTTTTACCCAATATGGTGGTGGACAATGGGGAACGAGACTTCGGTCCCGAGACACGAGTCAAGTTAAAGAAAGAATAAATGATTACATGGGAATGGACATGAATATTATGCTTATCTATCAGTCAGTCATGATGTCGATGAGAGCGTCGTGATGGTGTAGCTGTGTGTATTGCTGTATGTGTATTGTGATTAGAGGCACAAAAGCACGATCAACTGAGGGCGGAAAATTAGATGTTAACTGGTTGGTGTTCGTGAAGGCTCTGACGTACCTCAAAAGCACACCTTGCTGCCTTGGCAAACCGCCAGGAGCCCAAATTATCGTACCGCTTTTAGGTTGCTCTATACGATAAATTATATTAATATATACGATAAATTCATATATACTACATAAGACCATGGCAATATTGCTTAATAGCATATTAGGCCTTTTATAACTTAACTTATTTACAATCTTATAATATACGATCTACTCGTCCTACATCGTGCTGTAGGAGAGATCGTGACGTCACAGAGACATACAAGATCACAAAAGAGTCATAATCTATCGTATTTATACGATACGCTCCCCCACAAAAAAAGACCTGAACCCCACCTTAAACCTAAAGTTGCCCAGAGGCTATCTTCTGACGCCACAAGTCGACAGCGCCAGCAGCAGCGCGTCTGGGACGCGTCCCGGTCCGAGAATGATCACCATCAGTATGAGGTGAGTCGTTCCTTCGAGAATCCTCGGACCCAGCAATAACAGGTGGAGCCTCAGATTGCAATGCGGAATCTAGCTCCAAAGCGTACAAACGTGCGATAGGACGAACAGTAGTTCCAGTGGCTGTCTTTAAAAGCGCCACCCGCTCTACAGAGTCTGCCCCCTTGTATACCTCCAATACGCGGCCTAATTTCCAGTATAAACGAGGACTATCTTCTTTAATTAAAACAACGTCACCAACTGTAGGGGCCGTTGGTCTACCAGAGGGAGTAACACTCCTTTCCCTCAATGCTAGCAGATATTCACTAATCCACCGTTTCCTAAAATCCTCGATTATCCTGGATATATACTGGTATCTCTTAGACACCGCTACCGCAGAGTACAACGAGGGATCCTCTAACTCTACTATGGACTGAAAATCAGATGGAAACGCAGTCAATGGTTTTCCATATAGCAAGTGAGCTGGCGTTAATGGTAGTGGTTCTTGCAGGTCGGTGTACACATATGTAAGCGGGCGATCATTCACGACTGCCTCTATCTCTGTGAGGACTGTCGTCAACTCACTCTTCTTTAATAGAGCACGTCCTACAACCGCTCTTAGTCCTGACTTTACTATGCCGACACACCGTTCCCACATTCCACCAAACCAAGGTGCCTTAACTGGAATGAACCTCCATTCGCACTTCTTCTCTCCCAAAAAAGTGATGATAGTAGGATCACTACTCATATCCTTTAGATATTTTGATGCTTGGACATAAGTGGGAGCATTGTCACTAAGAATGAGTTGAGGGAATGAACGACGGGCACAAAACCGTCTGAACGCCAGCATAAATTCTTCGCTAGACATATTATCACATAGTTCTAGGTGTACCGCTCGAGACGTCGCACAGGTAAACAATAATATATAAACCTTCTCATGCTCCCTCGTCTTCAATGCCCTGTGTAATCTAATCCTACCGCTTGGAAAGGTTCTACGTGCTTTACACGGCATTCAGGTAGAGGTGGAGCTGGGCCAGTTGCATATGGTTTACCCTTTAGTCTCTGGCATATTACACACTTTCTCACTACGCGTCGAGCTACTTGTCGAACTCTGGGTATCCACCATGTGAGACGTAAATTTGATATAATATGACATACCCCGTAGTGTTTTACTTCCCTATGTGCACGTATGATCAATAGATCAGTAACGTGATGTCTTGTTGGCATAAGTATAGGTCGGTTTGTGCCGTCTGGTACACCCGACCACTTCAGGCGACCCTCACACCTGATGAGGCCATTGTCTAGGTGCAACCTTAGTTGACGCACTATATTAGGCATTAATGTCTTATTCGAGCCTTTCAAGGATTCTAATTCATTGGAAAAGGTTTCTACTTGAACCCATTTGATCAAAGTTACTTCAGCTGCTTTAAATTCACGAGCATCAATGTTGTGACCCCTGTTGCAGAGTTGGCCCGTTACTTTAAGCTTAAGATTGGATACATATCGCAACACCCAAGCTACAACTCTGACTAGTTTATTATAGTCACCGAATCTTGCCCACTTTATGATAGGACCCGGTGGCTCATTTGGTTGGGCTGTAACTGCCACTGTTTCCAGTGGCAGAAGTCCCTCACCAACAGCATGCCATATCGTCCATTCACTTTCATGGAGCAGCCACTTTGGACCATGCCACCACAATTCGGACTTCATTAACTGGCTAGCCGTTATACCCCTAGTTATGAGATCACTAGGGTTTTCCTTTGTATTTACATAATGATAAGCAACGTCTGGCAAAAGGGCTCTAATCTCATCTACCCTATTCCGCACATAAACTGGCAGAGACTTCTTGCTATGTATCCAGTTGAGTGTGACCTGACTATCGCACCATACGTGAACGATTTCAATATTTAATTCGCTCTCGTATGCTGCGCGTACATGTTGCACCAGACGTGCTAATAGCAGCATGGCAGTCAATTCCATTTTAGGGATAGTTACCTTCTTAACCGGGGCTACTTTGGCCCGGGCTGTAACTAAATGTGCCCCAAATGAAGTAACAACATATATGGCTACCCCGTATGCCGTGGCGCTAGCATCGCAAAACGTGTGTAATGTAACGTCACCGAACGCCGCCACTTTACGAGGTATAGGTTTAGTACATAGGATGGCATATTCATTCAACAACAATGTCCCTTGGTCATTCAGGTCCTCGGGCAAACTGTCATCCCATCCTATTTTACGTCTCCAAACTTCCTGCATTAGAATCCTAGCTCTTATGGTAATAGGTAATGCTAGACCCAAAGGATCAAAAAATTGCGCAACTTTGCTCAACAGACTTCTTTTTGTGTGCGCTCCTGTCTGCTGAGCAAAAGACCTTGTTTGAAAAGTTAGTATGTCATGTTTAGGTTGCCAGATCATCCCCAAATTTCTGGACTTTTCCTGGTTAAGAGATGCCGTACCATCCACCTGTATTAAACTCTGAAGATCTTCACTATTAGTAACCCACTCGCGGAGAAATAGATGTGCATCCGCAAACAATCTGCGTGCTTGCCAGTATGCATACAACAAATCATCTTGACTATCGCTAGTACCCTGCAAATTGTCAATGTATAATCCGCGAGATAGTTTACTTGTGTCCTCATGAGTGTCAGCTAGATGTTTTCTGATTGTGGCATTTAACAAAAACTGCGAGCAAGTGGCCCCAAAGAGTACAACCCGAAAACGGTATATTATGATGGGACTTTCAGAGTCGCTAATGTCGCCGAACCAAAGAAAGCGGGTAACATCTCTATCTTCCTCCTTTAGCTTGACCATCAAGAATGCTTTCTCGATGTCACTGGTATAGGCGTACTTTCCCAGCCTAAACCGCAATAGATGTTGGGACAGGTCCGACACCATGGACGGACCTGTCAACAGGCAGTCATTCAGACTGGGTTGTTGACCTTGGTGGGCAGAACAGTCATACACCACCCGTATTGGTGTGGTGACGCTGTCTTTCTTTACCCCATGATGGGCCAGATAGTGAACCCTACCCTTCTTACACGGTTCCTCGACATCGACTCTCTCAATAAAACCCCTATCCTCATAACTCCGAAATACATCGTCATACGCCTGGCGCGTGCTCGGTTCGTTAGACAATTTCCGCTGCAATGCGCGCAAGCGACCTAATGCCAAACCATAGTTGGTAGGTAGGCTTATCTCACTGTTCTTCCAGGTAAACTAACTTATATTGCTTGTCTGAGGCACAGTAGCACACAGACTCGTCAAACCTTTGTAGCGCAACTTCCGAGTCATAATCAGTCTCCATAGGATTAATGCCTATGTGATCCAATCTCCACAGTCGTTCCAGGTCGAACTCGGCAGCCATCTTAGGGTCACTAGGTTGGGAATCCTCCCTTCCCAACTCCTCTGCCGCGGTTACATTGACTCTATATATCGAGACCGTGTCGACCAGGACCTTTGACTGTGTAGTATGCACCTTTCCGCTCATGCAGTATCCAAATTTAGTGGGGATTAAAATTACACCACACATCTTTTTAAATCCAGGGTATACTACTTCATAATAATGATCCACACCAAGTAGAACAGGCACCTCACTCTGATTTCCCATGGGATCTGACAAGTTAACCCCTTTGCTACGTAATGCGTGTTCCACCTTCTTCACACCCACAGATACATATTCTGGTAGGGTGTCTACTACGATACAAGTCATAAAGTACCGGTTTTTACGATAGAAATATGAAATCTCCGCTATCTCGTAGTCTTGTTTATCAGTAACCCCTGTGAAGCCCTGTAATCGAAGAGTCTCAGCCCCTACGATTCGGTGCTTCAGTCCCACTAGTACGGACCTCTTTATAAAGGAACGTTGAGACCCTTGATCTAGAAGTACCCGACAAACTTTGTTACTGTCATTACCTTCCATGGGAATCTGTATTGTGGGCAATATAGTGGTGTCTTGCGTACTACCTAGTGCCACAGTTGTAGTACCCTCATTTTTGACGTCTTTGACTTTATCTGCTGTAGGACACAACTTATCAAAGTGATGTCCTTTGCAGTGGCGACAGGGCCTTAAGTATGTAGCAGTACATTGTCCCTGCTTATCATGTTCTTTACTTAGACAACCTACACATAGCTTCAATCTTTTCGCCTGTGCTAGTTTTGTCTCATTGTTGGGTATTTTATGCAGAAACTCCATTTATGTTTGTTGTTACATAGCTTACATAGAATCTGAGCAGGTTTCTGATACACACCCTCTTTCTTTACTTTAGTCCCCACTGTCATGCTTACTGTTCCCCTCTTCTCCACATTCTCACTCCCTCCCGACTCATACATTCTCCCTTTGTTCAACTGTAGATTATTGATCTCCTTACTGAACTGAGTTTTGAATTCCCCCAGCTCAAATGATCTTACCTTATCAAGTATTGCCATAGGAAGCTTCTGACGCAAGATAATGACTATCATTTCCTGCGTGGTAAGCCCTAGGGTGTCTAGCGATCGAGTATGGCACTCCATATTTGCCCTGAAGTTTGTCAACTCATCAACCTTATACTGTGGTTCTGCGAGCCCCAACAAGGCAACGACATGGGCCATCTTCAACTGCTCTCTATCCCCGTATGTGGACTCTAATAAGTGTACCGCTTCAAGATAACTACCACCTACTACTGCAAAACCCTCTATTAAATGTAAGGCCTCTCCTTCCTTCAGATAGTGAAACTTGCGGACATTATCCAAAGAGGATTCATGAACCGTAGATCGAAATACGTCCCAGAAAGCTAACCACTCGGTCAACTTGCCCCCAAATGTAGGAAGATTGAGCTTTGGGAGGTGTACAGTATGTTTTGGGTCAGCCCTTCTATGGGCCTCATTATCGCCTCCCTTCTTACTCGCGATTGCACGCTGTAATAGGTACTTTGCCCTAAAGACAGGTTCGTCATAGAGGGCGCGATTATCACACTCTGTAACAATCTCTTCCTCCTCTGTCATGGCAGCCACAATCACCTCACTCAGAGCCGTAATACGACCGTGGGTAACCTGGACGTTTTCTAATCTAGCCTCCAATTCCTCTAGTTCAGCAGTAGTGATGAAAGTGTTGACGTCCACTATTAGCCTATTCATTACTCCCCGAAGTCCCGCCCTTTGATTTTTAGGGGCTTTGTTCAGCACCCCACTAGATGGTGTCTCTTTACCGTTTTTATCCATTTTGCTTGCGAGCCTATAGGCTATGTATCTAAATATCACGTTACAAAAACAACGGCCAAATAACAGGCTACTTAAGAGACGCCAACCGGCGGACTTCTATGTTATGGAGAAAAAATAGTACACTATATAGCAATACCTACTAATGGATCATATTGAACAAGAAAAAATGTTAGGTCAGGTCATATGTCACAGGAAGTCTGAAACAGAAAAGAACATTACTGGGGAAAGACGATGGGTGGGAAGCAGGACTTAGGCAGGCGCAATGACACAACCCCGGCGTCCCTCTCTAGCCAACGCTTCGTTAGCCCTACAATTTTGTTATATAGGACTTGATTGGTGTCTAAGTCGAGGTGGACACCATCCTGGTCGAGGTCTCGGATGCTGAGTGTGGAAACAAAGCGGTGCTTCGTTTCTATTAACCGACACCTCAGGGCGCGGTTAACAGAATTTTTTATAGCCTGAAATTCCGCAGCTGAGAACCCTCGGACTTTCGTCCGGCTCTCAATTGCCACGATCTTGCAGCTTCCTCCGGACTCACGCTCCAGATCCAGCGCCACCTCTTTAATTGCGTCAGCTAACTCGCGGGGCACTGTACCGGGGCGTATATCATTGCCGCCTATAACAAAAAGATCATATGTGGCCTAAACCGTACCACTTGCCCCCACTGGGGGGAGGCTTTCAGGGTGTCAACGGTTGCTCCCGGTACCCCGAAGTAGGTCAGCCGGAAAGTTCTTTCCCCCTCTGACGCCCGATACGACTCAGTACCTCCGTCAGCTGCCCTTAGCCTAGTGGCATAAGAATGTCCCACTATGGCTATTCGCTGAGGTACCGGCGCCTGAGGTACAGGAAGATAGCCAAGCCCTACCCCTCCGGGGTCCTTGCTCCTGCATCCCTGGGCTAATCCCTTGCTCATTGCCTAAGATCCCTTACTGGTAGCTAGTTCCCGGGTCTGGGCACCAATGTGGTAAACTATCAATGGAAGTTAAATATTACTAAGCTATAATGAATCAAATAAAATCAATCTAAATGAATACTCTATATCTAAATTGAATTCAATCTGAAACAAGCTAATTTATATCCAAAGGTCTCACATAATAAATGTATATAATTATAGGGTAAGGTTATAAGGGTTAATATTAGCCAAGAATTAACTCACCAATAGTTCCACGTGGCAATGAGGCAAGGGAGAACGTTTTACCCAATATGGTGGTGGACAATGGGGAACGAGACTTCGGTCCCGAGACACGAGTCAAGTTAAAGAAAGAATAAATGATTACATGGGAATGGACATGAATATTGCTTATCTATCAGTCAGTCATGATGTCGATGAGAGCGTCGTGATGGTGTAGCTGTGTGTATTGCTGTATGTGTATTGTGATTAGAGGCACAAAAGCACGATCAACTGAGGGCGGAAAATTAGATGTTAACTGGTTGGTGTTCGTGAAGGCTCTGACGTACCTCAAAAGCACACCTTGCTGCCTTGGCAAACCGCCAGGAGCCCAAATTATCGTACCGCTTTTAGGTTGCTCTATACGATAAATTATATTAATATATACGATAAATTCATATATACTACATAAGACCATGGCAATATTGCTTAATAGCATATTAGGCCTTTTATAACTTAACTTATTTACAATCTTATAATATACGATCTACTCGTCCTACATCGTGCTGTAGGAGAGATCGTGACGTCACAGAGACATACAAGATCACAAAAGAGTCATAGTCTATCGTATTTATACGATACTCGTCAATAGCAAGAATTTTGAAGCGGTTTTGGCATTTTGTCGGGATGACCTTCCTGGTACTGGTACTGGGATGCACATTGTTTCTCACTAACTGAAAGTTGTCCTGGGGGGGAGTGAGAGAAGAGTCATTATTATTTTCTGCAACATCTAAGGTAGCTGCTGGTGTGGGTACCGGTACCGTTACTGTATGCACTGGAATGGTGGTTGACATCGTAGTGGTTTCTTGGGCCGAGGGCACTCCTACGTTAAGTGTGTCAAATTCTTGAAGGGATTCAAGCTTCGTAGTCAGGGCATCGATCTTGCGGTGAGCTGCATTCAATTAATCCGCAATCTTCTCTCGGAGCTGGCAAAATCTACAAATTTGGACATCAGTATCAACAAACATGGTAGGGCCAAATTAATCGGAACAACTCGTGCAGGTTCGTTGCGGCGCCATGACGATATAATCACAATATGCCTGAAAATCACACAAATTTATGTTAGCAAAACGGTACAATTAAAGCCTGAAAATCACAACAATTTTATGTTAGCAATGTGATACAATTAATTCCTGAAAATCACAAAAAAATTTGTTAGCAATATGATAATGATAGCAATATGATATGATAGAGAGAGAGAGAGAGAGAGAGAGAGAGAGAGAGAGAGAGAGAGAGAGAGAGAGAGAGGGGGGGGGGAGACAGAGACAGAAGGGGGAGCGGTCATCACATAGGTTCTAAGTCTTGTCCTAGCTATGTGTGAGGGAGAGAGTACAAAGGAGTACAAAGGAAATCAAGCAACAACAGGTCTAGTGACCCTTCTAGGCTGCTTGTCCTCCAAAACACTGAGGATCAAGTGTCCAAACAGTGGTTTAGAGTGGGTAAGGGAACATTGGAAAGGGAACTACTGCCCTGGAACTAATGTCCGTGGCAGGATTAGAAAGTTAGTAGGAGACAGATGGGTTAGTAACTGAGGGGGGGATAAAATAAAGTTATTCATTTACAAACGCAGTCAGTCGCGGGTTTGATGCGAGATATTTGTCTAGGCGGAGTTTAAATGAATCAACGGTGCTGCAGTCTATAACGTCTCGGGGAAGCCCATTCCACAAGTTGACAACTCGATTGAAGAAGAAATTCTTAGATTTGTGTGAGTTAAAAGATTTACCAATAATTTTGCAACCGTTTCCCCGTGTGTAAATAGATTGGTCGATAGTGAAGTACTTATTACAGTTCATATTGTCGATGCCTTTGATGATTTTGAACACTTGAATTACGTCACCTCTTAATCTGCGCTGGGTTAAAGGAAATAGATTTAATTCTCTAAGACGCTCTTCGTATGGTTTGTTCTTTAGGCTAGGTATCATTTTCGTAACTCTACGTTGAACTCGTTGTAGCTTGTTTATATCTTTTTGGTAATAAGGGCACCAGGATTGAACGCAGTATTCCAGAAGAGGGCGGACTAAGGAATTGTAAAGGGTTAGGATAACTTCTTTGGATTTATGCTCAAATGACCTGCCTATAAAGCCAATTATTTTGTTTGCCTTCTTAACAACTTCTGAACATTGTTGACTCGGTTTTAGGTTACTCGATATTGTTACTCCCAGATCGGTTTCTCTGTTTACATTCTTAAGCTGAGCGCCATTCATCGAATAGTTTGCTTTCTCATTTAGGTATCCGATATGTAGTACTTTACATTTATCCGCATTGAAACTCATTTGCCAAATTTGGGCCCAACATGACAATTTATCTAGATTGTGTTGCATATCGTCAACTTGTTCTTTTGAGAGTACGCTGTTTGCAATTTTTGTATCGTCATCAAATTTTGAGATTGTACAGGTGAGACCCTCATCTATGTCGTTGATGTAAATTAGAAAGAGAATTGGTCCTAGTACCGATCCCTGGGGTACCCCGCTACTTACATTGGTCCATTTAGATGCCTTACCATTTATGACTACTCTTTGCTTTCTGTCGCTGAGCCAATTTTCTATCCATTTCAAAACACCGTCTTGTATTCCATGCGCTTTTAGTTTTAGCAGTAAACATTTGTGGGGAACTTTGTCAAAGGCCTTATGAAAATCAAGGTATATAATATCTACAGCTTTACTCTCATCGTAGAGGTTGAGGATATCGTGGAAGAAGTCTAAGAGGTTTGTTAAACAGGAACGTTTTTTACAAAAGCCATTTTGAGTATCTTTAAGTACCGTAAGTTATTTGCCTCTAAGTGATTTACGAGTCTGTCTCTTATGACCGTTTCTAGCATTTTACATACAATTGAGGTTAAGCTAATTGGACGATAGTTACTGGGTAGGGATTTGCTGCCTTTTTTTAATATCGGCGTTACGTTGGCTAGCTTCCACTGATCAGGCATAGTCCCAGACTGCAAGGATTCATTGAATAGCAATGTCAGTGGTTTGGAGAGCTCATCCTTAGCTTCCTTTAGAACTCTAGGCGAGATTGTATCAGGTCCAGGCGTTTTATTTACCTTGAGTTTATCTAAACAATTCAATACTTCTCTCTCTGTAACGGTGATATTGCTTAGAACATCTGAATTATCAATCTGAATCGGCGATGGTGTAGGGATATCACTGAGGTCTTCGGTTGTAAAAACTGATGCAAAGAAGGTATTGAGGGCATTACTCATTTGTACTTCGTCTTTGGTGTATTCTCCATTTTCATCGACTTTCAGAGAGAGAGAGAGAGAGAGAGAGAGAGAGAGAGAGAGAGAGAGAGAGGAGAGCGGTCATAAGTTCTAAGTCTAGTCCTAGCTATGTGTGCGTGTGAGAGAGAGAGAGAGGGGGGGGGAGAGGGGGGAGACAGAGACAGAAGGGGGAGCGGTCATCACATAGGTTCTAAGTCTAGTCCTAGCTATGTGTGAGTGAGAGAGAGAGAGAGAGAGAGGGTGGGGGGGGCAGTGGGAGAGACAGAAGGGGGAGCGGGGCATAGGTTCTAAGAGAGCCTATGTGTGAGTGGAGAGAGAGAGAGAGAGAGAGGGTGGGGGGGGGGGCAGTGAGAGAGACAGAAGGGGGAGCGGTCATGGTATTGGTTCTAAGTCTAGTCCTAGCTATGTGTGAGTGAGAGAGAGAGAGAGAGAGAGGGTGGGGGGGGGGGGCAGTGAGAGACAGAAGGGGGAGCGGTCATGGCATAGGTTCTAAGTCTAGTCCTAGCTATGTGTGAGTGAGAGAGAGAGAGAGAGAGAGGGTGGGGGGGCGGGGGAGCAGTGAGAGAGACAGAAGGGGGAGCGGTCATGGCATTGGTTCTAAGTCTAGTCCTAGCTATGTGTGAGTGAGAGAGAGAGAGAGAGGGTGGGGGGGGGGGGGCAGTGACAGAGACAGAAGGGGGAGCGGTCATCACATAGGTTCTAAATCTAGTCCTAGCTATGTGTGAGTGTGAGAGAGAGAGAGAGAGGGGTGGGGGGGGGGGCAGTGAGAGAGACAGAAGGGGGAGCGGTCATGGCATAGGTTCTAAGTCTAGTCCTAGCTATGTGTGAGTGAGAGAAAGAGAGAGAGAGAGGGGTGGGGGGGGCAGTGAGAGAGACAGAAGGGGAGCGGTCATGGCATAGGTTCTAAGTCTAGTCCTAGCTATGTGTGAGAGAGAGAGAGAGGGGAGGAGAGAGGGGGGGGGGGGGCAGAGAGAGAGACAGAAGGGGGAGCGGTCATGGCATAGGTACTAAGTCTAGTCCTAGCTATGTGTGAGTGAGAGAGAGAGAGAGAGAGAGAGTGTGGGGGGGGGGCAGTGAGAGAGACAGAAGGGGGAGCGGTCAGGCATAGGTTCTAAGTCTAGTCCTAGCTATGTGTGAGAGAGAGAGGAGAGAGAGAGGAGAGGGTGGGGGGGGGGCAGTGAGAGAGACAGAAAGGGGGAGCGGACATGGCATAGGTTCTAAGACTAGTCCTAGCTATGTGTGAGTGAGAGAGAGAGAGAGAGAGAGAGAGGGTGGGGGGGGGGCAGTGAGAGAGACAGAAGGGGGAGCGGTCATGGCATAGGTTCTAAGTCTAGTCCTAGCTATGTGTGAGTGAGAGAGAGAGAGAGAGAGAGGAGAGGGTGGGGGAGGGGGGGGCAGTGAGAGAGACAGAAGGGGGGGCGGTCATGGCATAGGTTCTAAGTCTAGTCCTAGCTATGTGTGAGTGAGAGAGAGAGAGAGAGAGAGGGTGGGGGGGGGGGGGGGGGGGGGAGTGAGAGAGACAGAAGGGGGAGCGGTCATGGCATAGGTTCTAAGTCTAGTCCTAGCTATGTGTGAGTGAGAGAGAGAGAGAGAGAGAGAGAGAGGGTGGGGGGGGGGGGGGGGCAGTGAGAGAGACAGAAGGGGGAGCGGTCATGGCATAGGTTCTAAGTCTAGTCCTAGCTATGTGTGAGTGAGAGAGAGAGAGAGAGAGAGAGGATGGGGGGGGGGGGCAGTGAGAGAGACAGAAGGGGGAGCGGTCATCACATAGGTTCTAAATCTAGTCCTAGCTATGTGTGAGTGAGAGAGAGAGAGAGAGAGAGGGGGGGGGGCAGTGAGAGAGACAGAAGGGGGAGCGGTCATGGCATAGGTTCTAAGTCTAGTCCTAGCTATGTGTGAGTGAGAGAGAGAGAGAGAGAGGGGGGGGGGCAGTGAGAGAGACAGAAGGGGGAGCGGTCATGGCATAGGTTCTAAGTCTAGTCCTAGCTATTATATAAGTCACCAAATAAACAAAAAGATTTTAGCTGCCCAACTTAAGCCGATATCACACGACAGCTTTTATAGTGATACATGAATTTTAGTAGCAGAAATATTATTTTAACTGTATACCTCATAAGCTGCCAGACCAGTGTTGAGTATAACTGTTGAGGAAAAAAGCGCTCGTGTGGTACCGGCTTTAGATATGATGAACAGATCAGCAGATATACCGCACGTGCTATCAAAGTATATAATTATAATAATAATAATAATAATAATAATAATAATATTTATTCAGTTAGCAATTTACAGAGTTGGTACCATATAGTATGTTACAAATATGACATGTACCAGCCTTGCATAATTCCAACTAAGGATAGCCCAATAAGGCCGTAAGGCGTATTTCCATTGGGGTCCTTGTGGGATTAGGTTAGCTGGGGAAAAAGGGGAGGATAAAGAAATAGATACTTTAGAGAAACTATTTCTAGGGGGTTATTTTAAGATACCTTACATCCTATAGTAAATATCAGTAATCCGTAATCAGTAATCATTTCAGTTTGGTTTGTCTATCTCTTATGTCGCATTTAGTAGTAGACATAAGCTTGGTGCTCCCTTCTCGCAGCTGTCCGGTTCAGAGAAGGGAGCACCAAGCTTATGTCTACATCAAAGTATATATAGTGTTTCTTTATAATTATGTGCTATGGCCTCCTCGCGT
Organism: Paralithodes platypus; assembly: GCA_032716605.1. NCBI lineage: Eukaryota > Metazoa > Arthropoda > Malacostraca > Decapoda > Lithodidae > Paralithodes > Paralithodes platypus. The sequence goes on from CM064548.1 coordinate 54,633,706, forward strand.
GGGTATTGTGGAGATTGGTGAGAGGGTTGATGATTACACCTTCACCAAGATTACGCATATATATATATATATATATATATTGCCCGACGCCGTGATCCCCGAAGGGGTGGCCACGAACGAACCGCCCCCATGCACCTCTGTCCCCAGTCAGTCGACGCCCCTCCCCCCAACCAGCACCGCCTTCGTTCATATACTTCCTCACTCCATCCTTCCACCTCTCTTTCGGTCTACCTCTCCCTCTCTGTCCCTCCACCTCACTCTCTTACACCCTCTTAGTCATTCTCTCGCTTTCCATACGTTCCATGTGGCCGAACCATCTCAAGTTGTTCCTTTTCACACTTTCCAGCACATCTACTTCCACACCACACCTCCTTCTTACTTCCTTATTAGTCTGTCTATCTATCCCTCCATTTAACTCCGCACGCACTTCTTAAGTAATTCATTTCCACTGCTCTCACTCTTGGTCTGAGTCTCTCAACCAACGTCCATGCTTCGCTTCCGTAAGTCAGTGTCGGGATTACCACACTGTCATGCAAGGACTTCTTCACTTCCATACTGACCACCCTATTTCTTGTTACTGCTTTCAATGTTCCTACAACCCTCTTCCCCTGTTGTACCCTCTCCCGCACTTCTTCATCCATAGTCCCATCTTTACTCAACATACTGCCCAGATACTTAAAAGAGTCGACGATCTCCATAGCCTGACCGTTTAGCTTCACCTCACACTCTGTGACTTCACCCCTTTCGAAGACCATAACCTTGCTCTTCCCCGCATTTACCTTCAAATTCCGTTTTCGCACACTGTTCCAAACTCATTTACCAGACCCTGCAACTCCCATTCATTATCACTCATCAGAACTGTATCATCCGCAAACAGCAGTATAGGTAGCTTCCACTCAATTCCCTCCCTTTTCAGCGATACACCAACATTCACTGCTCTTGATAGTATTTCTTTCATGACTCCATCCATATATACAGTAAACAACCATGGGGACATCACACACCCCTGTTTCAAACCAACATTCAGGTCAAAGAACTCGCTCTGCTCACTCTCCACACGTACTGCCGCCTTTGCACCCTCATACATGATCTTCACTGCTTTCAGCAACTTGCCATCTACTCCATAAAGGCAACATACACCCTTTGTTTCTTCTCCAGATATTTCTCCACAACACAATTCAGGGTAAAAATCTGATCTACACATCCTCTTCCCTTCCTAAAACCTCCCTGCTCGTCGCCTATCCATTTCTCCGTTCTCACTCTCACTCTCTCAATCACTACCCTACTGTATACCTTCCCTACTACGCTTAGAAGACATATTCCTCGGTGGTTACCACACACTCCTCTTTCCCCTTTGCCCTTATATAGGGGGACTATTATGCCAGTCTTCCAGTCATCCAGTGCACTCCCCTTCTCCCATGCTAGTTTGCACATTTTCCATACCCATTCGATCACTATCTCACCACCATACCTCAACATTTCCCCACACACTCCATCTGTTCCTGGTGCTTTCCCCAACTTCACTCTTTTCATGGCTTCCCACACTTCTGACCTCCTGATCCCCACCTCCTCTTCCACTACTTCTCTTCTTCTCCCTCCCATACCATATCCAGCTATGTTTGCTGGCTCTTCATTCCTTACATTTAGCAACTCATTGAAGTACTCCCTCCATCTTTCGACTCTCTCTTGCTTCTCAGCTAGCATTCTCCCATTCTTATCTTTCACACCCTTATTGTTTCCCTTGCTACCTTCCCTAACTTTCTTGACTTATTTTCAGAACAGTTTCTTACTCTCCCTCCATTTTACACTCAGAATCCTTCCAAATTCCTCATCTACTCTTCTCTTACTTTCCTGCACTACTCTCTTCACCACCCTCTTACTCTCCACGTACCTCGCTCGTTTCTGTCTCTCGAAATCTTCATTCCCTCTACTACCCAACCACTCTCTATATGCTTTCTTCTTTTCTTCCACAGCTATTCTTACCTCTTCTGTCCACCATGCTGTACCTTTCACTCACCTCCCTCTTCTCCTCACTCCACACACCTCCTCACATGCTGCACAGATCTCATCCTTAAACACCTTGCTCATCTCCTCCACTTCCTCCATAACTTCCAGGTCGAACCCACCTAGTCGTCTTTCCACTGCTCTTCTGTACTCCTCCCTGACTTCTTCCTCCTGCAACCTCTCCACCCTCCTCACCATTCCACCCTCCTCTCGTCTCCCTCCAGCTCTCCTCACCCACTTCTTTTGTATCCTAACCTTAGCTACCACTACATACCTAGCTACCTCTACCACTATATATATATATATATATATAGAGAGAGAGAGAGAGAGATATTCTGCTAGGTGTGGGTGTGTTTTTGTGTTTTTATGGTGTATATGTGTGTGTGTTTGTGTGTGTGTGCGCGGCAGCAAGCAAAGGGAGGCATATAGAGAACGGTGAGATAACTGGGAAGAGGAGAGGGTGGAAGGTAGGGGAGAGAAGAGAGAGAGACAAGATCATAAGAGATGGTAGGAGGGGAGACACCAAGATTACTGAGAGAGAGAGAGAGAGAGTTACAAGGAATATTTAGTATCTCAGAGACCTTGCGGTCCATTCCGAGGAGATACTAGAAGTGGAAGGAGAGAGACTGTTTAGTGCACTACACTCTTTACAGAGTGTGCAAAATACTATCTACTCTCTTCTTGAACTGCTCTACGTAAGAACTGTTTACAACTTCGTAAGGAAGTTTGTTCCAGGTAGAACAGATCTTATATATGAAAAAGTTTCCACAGATACTAGTGCTGAACTTTTTCATTTCTAATTTCCAGCCATCGTTGCGTGTTGTATTCATATTGAGGGTAAACATGTTGCTATAATCCACATTGTCAAACCCATTAAGTATTTTAAAAACTTCAATGAGCTGACATCGTAGTCTGGTTGTCTCCAACGGGAAAAAATCAAGAGCTCTCATTCGGTCCTCATAGCTCAGTCTTCTAAACGATGGAATAAGCTTGGTAGCCCTAGCTTGTACTCTTTCCAGTCGCTCTATAATTATTTCCTGAGTGCTGGAGACCAGAATTTAATAGCATACTCCAGGAGAGGCTGCATCAGAGCGTTTTAAATTGTGAGGATTATTTCCTTATTTCTATACTTAATATAGCCCAATAATTTCTGAGCTTTCTTCTCTACTTCAATGCACTGCTTGGAAAACTTTAGGTCACTGCTAATCAAAACACCCAAATCCTTTTCCAAGTCAGTTACTTCCAGAGGCATCCCCAATAGTGAATAGCCTGAATTCTCCCTACCAATAAATGCCTACAGTGGCCGATAGAGGCGCTGAGCGCAAGGTTTACCGCGGTGCATTGTGGGAAATGGGCGACATCGCGGAGCTATCCACCCTCCCTCTCCTCAAAAATTCTATAATATATGCAGTTAGTCGAAATTTCTGTAGCTGACACCTACTTTGGTCTATGCATACTGTTGTTTTATATATTTAAAAATCACCCATATTCATAAATAACGTATATTTACAATACAAAGTCAGCAGGTATTTTCCCGCCAATTTTGTTATGATAATTAATCAGCTTATAATTATGTTTGTATTCATTATCAGCTGCATATGGACTTTCCCTTTATTACTCTACTATATAAGCACTTAGTGTAGTCGTATACTGTATAATAAAACCGTGTAGAATCACACACAAACTGAGATAAACTGTGCATATCCTAGGTATTGGGTATGTGATGTCTACAGTCGTAGTAGCTCTGGCGCTAGTTCAGAAGCGTCCACCAGAGGTCTCAAAGGAATTGTTGGTAGGGAGAATTGGGGTTTGCTTGGCCGATATGCATCACCTTGCACTTTTCCAAGTTTAGAGACATCTGCCATGTATCCTACCATTCACCCAGTCTGTTGAGGTCCATCCTGAGCTGTTCAACCCCTTTGGGGTCTTTCACATTCATTCCAAGCTTTATGTCATCTGCAAAGAGAGAGAGAGAGAGAGACTGCACATACCTTGCGGTCCCTACTAGGTATTCCGGACTTAGGGCTAACATAGAATTGGCTACAAAGTGGAAGGTAAGGATAGCACAGCAGAGGCTCTCTCCCCACCCACCACGTCCTCCGACTTTGGGTCGGCATGAAATTTAGTTGGGGAAACAAGGCCCCAGTAGTATGATAATTCTACTAGGAAATTCATAGGAAAGAAGGAAGCTGAACAATATTTTATTCAGTACTACTGATGCTAGAGAGTACAAAGAAGTACAAAATACATCGAGGAGGAGGAGAGGAGGAGGAGGGGGGGAGGAGGAGGAGAAGGAGGAGGAGGAGGAGGAGGGGGGAGGAGGAGGGGGGAGGAGGAGGAGAAGGGGAAGGAGAGGAGGAAAGGAGAAGGAGAGGAGGAGGAGGGGGGAGAAGGAGGAGGAGGAGGGGGGGAGGGGAAGGAGGAGGAGGAGGAGGAATACAAAGGACTTACAAACTACAACAGACCTATTAGTCCTTACGGGGCAGTTTGGATATTTACTCAGCTAAGCTACTAACTACTATAGTGTATTCATTACAAGTAGGCCAAAACTCTGGACTACAAACCTCTATTATAACTCACTAGAGATCTATCTATCTATCTATTGCCTGACGCCGTGATCCCCGAAGGGGTGGCCACGAACGAACCGCCCCCATGCACCTCTGTCCCCAGTCAGTCGACGCCCCTCCCCCCAACCAGCACCGCCTTCGTTCATGTAGTTCCTCACTCCATCCTTCCACCTCATATTCGGTCTACCTCTCCCCCTCTGTCCCTCCACCTCGCTCTCGTACACCCTCTTAGTCATTCTCTCGCTTTCCATACGTTCCATATGGCCGAACCATCTCAAGTTGTTCCTTTTCACACTTTCCAGCACATCTACCTCCACACCACACCTCCTTCTTACTTCCTCATTAGTCTGTCTATCCCTCCATGTAACTCCGCATGCACTCCTTAAGTAATTCATTTCCACTGCTCTCACTCTTGATCTGAGTCTCTCAACCAACGTCCATGCTTCGCTTCCGTAAGTCAGTGTCGGGATTACCACACTGTCATGCAAGGACTTCTTCACTTCCATACTGACCACTCTATTTCTTGTTACTGCTTTTAGCGTTCCTACAACCCTCTTCCCCTGTTGTACCCTCTCCCGCACCTCTTCATCCATAGTCCCATCTTTACTCAACACACTGCCCAGATACTTAAAAGAGTTGACGATTTCCATAGCCTGACTGTTCAGCTTCACCTCACACTCTGTGACTTCACCCCTTTCGAAGACCATAACCTTGCTCTTCCCCGTATTTACCTTCAAATTCCGTTTTCGCACACTGTTCCAAACTCATTTACCACACCCTGCAACTCCCATTCATTATCACTCATCAGAACTGTATCATCCGCAAACGACAGCATAGGTAGCTTCCACTCAATTCCCTCCCTTTTCAGCGATACACCAACATCCACTGCTCTTGATAGTATTTCTTTCATAACTCCATCCATATATACAGTAAACAACCACGGGGACATCACACACCCCTGTTTCAAACCAACATTCAGGTCAAAGACCTCGCTCTGCTCACTCTCCACACGTACTGCCGCCTTTGCACCCTCATACATGCTCTTCACTGCTTTCAGCAACTTGCCCTCTACTCCGTATATTCTAAGTACTTTCCACAAACCTTCTCTATCCACTCTGTCATAGGCCTTCTCCAAGTCCATAAAGGCAACATACACCTTTTGTTTCTTCTCCAGATACTTCTCCACAACACAATTCAGGGTAAAAATCTGATCTACACATCCTCTCTTCCCTTCCTAAAACCTCCCTGCTCGTCGCCTATCCATTTCTCCGTTCTCACTCTCACTCTCTCAATCACTACCCTACTGTATACCTTCCCTACTACGCTTAGAAGACATATTCCTCGGTGGTTACCACACACTCCTCTTTCCCCTTTGCCCTTATATAGGGGGACTATTATGCCAGTCTTCCAGTCATCGGGTGCACTCCCCTTCTCCCATGCTAGTTTGCACATTTTCCATACCCATTCTATCACTATCTCACCACCATACCTCAACATTTCCCCACACACTCCATCTGTTCCTGGTGCTTTCCCCAACTTCACTCTTTTCATGGCTTCCCACACTTCTGACCTCCTGATCCCCACCTCCTCCTCCACTACTTCTCTTCTTCTCCCTCCCATACCATATCCAGCTATGTTTGCTGGCTCTTCATTCCTTTCATTTAGCAACTCACTGAAGTACTCCCTCCATCTTTCGACTCTCTCTTGCTTCTCGGCTAGCATTCTCCCATTCTTATCTTTCACACCCTTACTGTTTCCCTTGCTACCTTCCCTAACTTTCTTGACTTCTTTCCAGAACAGTTTCTTACTCTCCCTCCATTTTACACTCAGATTCCTTCCAAATTCCTCATCTACTCTTCTCTTACTTTCCTTCACTACTCTCTTCACCACCCTCTTACTCTCCACGTACCTCGCTCGTTTCTGTCTCTCGGAATCTTCATTCCCTCTACTACCCAACCACTCTCTATATGCTTTCTTCTTTTCTTCCACAGCTATTCTTACCTCTTCTGTCCACCATGCTGTACCTTTCACTCCCCTCCCTCTTCTCCTAACTCCACACACCTCCTCACATGCTGCACAGATCTCATCCTTAAACACCTTGCTCATCTCCTCCACTTCCTCCATAACTTCCAGGGTCGAACCCACCTAGTCGTCTTTCCACTGCTCTCCTGTACTCCTCCCTGACTTCCTCCTCCTGCAACCTCTCCACCCTCCTCACCATTCCACCCTCCTCTCGCCTCCCTCCCGCTCTCCTCACCCACTTCTTTTGTATCCTAACCTTAGCAACCACTACATAATGATCAGACAGACCCCCTCCAATACCCCTATACACCCTAGCATCCATCACAGATTTCTTCATTCGTTCATCCACACATACATAATCAATCAATGACTTTCGTTCCACCACTGTCTTATCCTTCATCGTCAACATCCGTTTCCACGTGTACCTGTGGATCATTCTGTGTCGGAAGAAGGTGTTGGCTATCCACAGCCTCCTCCCCACACATACGTCCACAAGTGCACTACCATTCCCATTCACCTCTGATGGTACCCCCCACCCTCCCACCACTCCCTCAACTTTCCTATCACCCACCTTACCATTCATATCCCCAATCAGAAATATTCTTTCGTTCTTGTCAAACTTCTCCAGGCACGCCTCCACATTCATCCAGAACTCCTCTTTCTTTCTTTCAAGTATATCCTCTGTCGGGGCATACACGCATACAATCACCCACGTTTGTATTCCTACTTTCATTCTCACCCACACAATCCTTGAACCCACAGACCCATACTCTCTTACACATTCCTTCCATTTGCTACTTACAAACAAACATGCACTTTCTCACTAGAGATCCTATAGTGATACAAAAAGTTAGTTGCTATAGGATCTCTTATAACTCACTAGAGATCCTATAGTTATACACAAAGTTAGTTGCTATAGGATCTCTTATAACTCACTAGAGATCCTATAGTTATACAAAGTTAGTTGCTATAGGATCTCTTATAACTCACTAGAGATCCTATAGTTATACACAAAGTTAGTTGCTATAGGATCTCTTATAACTCACTAGAGATCCTATAGTTATACAAAAAGTTAGTTGCTATAGGATCTCTTATAACTCACAAACTACTATAGTAATCGAGCTTAGTGCGTCCTTGTATTGAGTATTGTTCACATGTGTGGGGAGGTTCCTCTCACACCGCTCTCCTAGACAAAATTGAAAGGAAGGCCTTTCGTATCATTAACTCCCGTCCACTCACCATCTCTCTGCAATCTCTCTCTCTTCGCCGCAATGTTGCATCTCTCTCACTATTCTATCGCTGCTACAATAATCAGTGTTCCTCAGAGTTTTCCCAGTGTATACCACCTCCTTTACGAAGGGCACGTGGTACCTGTCTTGCAACACAATCCCACCCCTACTCTGTGCAACTCTCCAACCCAAGAGTGAAACATTACTCTCAGTCTTTCTTCTATTCAACAGCTGAGCTCTGGAACTCTCTCTCAGAATCAGTCTTTCCCTCTTCCTATGACTTAAATTGCTTCAAACTCCGTGTGTCCAGGCATTTTGGCTCGAACGTCCCTTGATTTTGGCCCTGTCACTCTTTCAACTTTGAGGGAGGCACTCGCTATAGGCAGTTCTGCCTTTTGCCTCCCTCACTCACATAGAAAACAAAAATTAAAGTATCAGCCAGAGAGAAGGTGTGAAAATGTGCAGCCCTTTTGCTCTAGCCCTATTTTAGTTACAGAGGTTAGAGTTTACAATTTCTGGCCGACCTATAATGAATGGACTATAATAGGTAAAGAAAAGGGTGGTGAAGTAGAAGGCTCCTCCCCACCCCGGAGGAGGAGGAGGAGGAGAAGGAGGAGGAGGAGGAGGAGAAGGAGGAGGAGGAGGAGGTGGAAGAGAAGAAGGAGAAGAAGGAGGAGGAGGAGAAGAATGAGGAGGAGGAGGAGGAGGAGAAGAAGGAGGAGGAGGAGGAGGAGGAGGAGGAATACAAAGGAATACAAAGGAGAACAAATTGCAACAGACCTATTGGTCCTTACGGGGCAGTTTGGATATCTAAAACTACTAATCTACTGACTACGAGGTAGAGAAAAGGATAGCAAAGAAGAAGGCTCCTCCCCACCCACCACTCCCTCCAGCTAATGCTGGCATGGAAACAGATAGGAAAAATACCATGCAGTATTGAAAAACTGACACGGAAATTCGAACAGGACAGGGAGAAAAAAGAAGTTGATTTGTAATCTAAGCTAACTCTATTTACTACAATTCTGAAAGGGAACAGATGTATGAAAATCAATATACATTGCGGTATGCGTTGACATTTCGTTGCGCGTTATTCTGAAAGAAACTGTGTTAATCGGGGGTTATTTGCCATGTGTTTATCCAGATGGTTCTTAAATGTTTCGACAGTATTACAGTTTACAATGTTCGAGGGTAGTCTGTTCCAATTATTCACAACGCGGTTGAAGAAGAAATGCTTCGCCTCGTGAGAATGAAAACGCTTGCCTATAATCTTATAACCATTGTTTCTCGTGTTTGCTTGATTGATCGTAAATAATTCGCTTACATTTAGGTTGCTGAATCCCTTGAAGATTTTGAACACCTCTATTAGGTCACCTCTCATTCTGCGCTTTGTTAAGCTAAACAAATTTAGTTCTTTTAAGCGCTCTTCGTACGGTTTATTACGCAATCTAGGTATCATTTTAGTGACTCTGCGTTGCACCCTTTCAAGTTTATTTATGTCCTTTTGGTCATAAGGAGAAGGAGGAGAAGAAGGAGGAGGAGGAGGAGGAGGAGGAGGAGAAGAAGGAGGAGGAGGAGAAGAAGGAGGAGGAGGAGGAGGAGGAGGAGGAGGAGAAGAAGAAGAAGAAGGAGGAGGAGGAGAAGGAGGAGGAGAAGGAGATGAAATGATGAAAAGAAGAAGAGGGGGAAGTGGAGGAAAGAGAAAGACAAGAAGAAAAGGAGGAGAAGAGAAAAGTAAAGGAGGAGGAGAAGGAAGCAGAAATGAAAACCACAAGAGGAGGAGGAGGAGGGGGTTATTTCAGTCACCTATCTCTTCTCCCCCCCCCCCCCCACACCTCTCAAAGATAACAAAAATGAATACAGAAAATAAAAATAAAACTACCATCTCCTCCCTCCCCCCTCTCTCTCTCACTTCCCCCAATTCAACCCCACTCCCCCCTCTCTATCTCACCTCCCAGCCCCCAATGCAACCCCACTACCCCCTCACACTCCCTTCCCCTCCTCCCCCTCACATTCCCTCTCCCTCCTCCTCTCTCTCCACCACCTCCCCTCTCCCTCCCTCACCTCCTCCTCCATGCCTTGTCTTCCCCTCCCCCCCCCCCTCCCCCAGCCCCAGCCGCAGAAGCCACAGGGGAAATATCCTTTTGCGCTTCCTGAAACAATGGTATTTTGTCTCCCACCCCGCACCCAGCTTTGCCCGCCTGCAGAGTGAGAGCGGGGGGGGAGGGGGGGGGGGGGGGGGGGGGCGTGGAAGGTGGAAGATAGTCGGGGAGGGGGAGGGGTGGCGGTGAAGTGAGGTAAGGGGGAGGGGGTGGAAGTAGGAGTGGAATGTGGAAGTTAGTGGGGGCGGTGGGGTGATAAAGGGAGGGGGGCGTGGCAGGTGGAAGATAGTCGGGGTCGGGAGGGGTGGCAGTGAAGTGAGGTAAGGGGGAGAGGGGGGGGGGGGAAGGGGGAAGATGGTCGGGGGCGGTGGCGGTGGGGTGATGAGTGGTGTAGTGTGGGGTGAAGTGGGGAAGGGTTAGGTGGGGGGAGAAGAGGGAAGGACTGGTTTGTGGAAGATAGTGTTGGGGGCGGTGGTGGGGTGATGAGTGGTGTGGTGATGAGTGGTGTAGTGTGGGGTGAAGTGGGGAAGGGTTAGGTGGGGGGAGAAGAGGGAAGGACTGGTTTGTGGAAGATAGTGTTGGGGACGGTGGGGGGGGGGGGGAGAGAGAGGGGGATGGTGGATAATTGGAGAAAGTGGGTTGCTGGGGAGTGGTGAAGGGGTGAGAGGGAGAAGGAGGGGATGGGAGCTGGGGAGGGGGGTAGAGAGCGAGGAGAGAAGCTGGAAAGCGAAAGATAGCGGGAGTTAAAAGGAAAGGAGAAAGAGAGAGAGAGAGAGACTATTTTGATAATATGCTTGGTCTACAGTGATTAAATGTCTTATATATGCTTCTTTAAGGGGAGGTATTTAGTTTGTTCTCTAGACCTCCATCAAGCTTAATATTACACCCCCTTGAGTCCCTTTCAAGATAAATTTGTACATTTTTCGGTAGAAAAATTTCCCGGCCGAAGGCCGGTTCCTCTTAAATTACAGGCTCGCTATCGCTCGCCAGGATAAAATCGACACCTGAATGGCACGAAAGGTCTTATTATGGGGTGAAAGTTCTTAAAATCGCTAAACTAATGGGGCGAACGTTTTATAATATCAAAAGCAATGGGGCTAAAGGGGAGGGGGGAGAAATGGGTCAAGAAAAAAATCCCTCCAGTGGAGATCTGCCCCTTAACCCTTAGGCCATTAAGAGAGGGTTAAGTATGCAGTTGGGTCTGGGTATAAGATTAGGTCGATATCCAGTAGTCGATAAATGGGTATAAAATCATGTATTTAAGGGCAGATCTCCACTTGAGGGATTTTTTTCTTGACCCCTTTCTCCCTCATGTTTAGCCCCATTGCTTTTGATATTATAAAACGTTTGCCCCATTAGTTTAGCGATTTTAAGAACTTTCACCCCATATTAAGACCTTTCGTGCAATTCAGATGTCGATTTTATCCTGGCGAGCGATAGCGAGCCTGTAATTTAAGAGGAATCGGCCTTCGTCCTGGACATTTTTCTACCGAAAAATGTACAAATTTATCTTGAAAGGGACTCAAGGGGATGTAATTTTAAGCTTGATGGAGGTCTAGGGAACAAACTGAACACCTCCCCTTAAGTATGCAGTTGGGTCTGGGTATATGATTAGGTTGATATCCAGTATACGATAAATGGGTATAAAATCATATACTTCATCTTTAACTGTGTTGATGGTGTGATGGTTAGAGTGTTTAGGATCTGTATGTGGTAACCCAGGTTCGAGTCCCGGGAGGATCACATGCTTTCATTAATTTAATTGGGAGATGTTTGGTGTTGGGAGTTAAATAAATAAATTTGATTATTCATTAATTAAGGGGTGATTTTTAGTTTAGTCCCTAGACCTCCATCAAGCTTAAAAAATACACCTACACGATTCCCAAAATACCCATTCGAGTTGCATTTGTATTTATAATGGTGGGGGACTTGGCCAAACCACTAACTGGGCCAGCCGTATGCCAATTTGGGGGAGCCTGGAACATTAATACCGCACTTCATACCATTGCATACCATCAGCACTCACTGCCAATCGGATGAGAGAGAGAGAGAGTGAGAGTGAGTGTGTGTGTGTGTGAGAGATTTACACACAGAGTAACACACAGATACTCAGATAACACAGACCTTGCTGTCCCTACTAGGTGGTCCGGCCTTGATACTACTAGACAGGGGTAGTTTATAGTAGAAGAATATGATAGTAAAGTAGAAGGCTCTCCCCACACCCTTCGCTCCCTCCGGATAAAAAGCCGTACCGGAAAATAAAATGAAATGTAACCTTATGGGTCAGGAAATGCCCACCAGGATTTTGTTTTAATAGAGTATAGACACAAAAATAGTTTGAAAGAGAAATTACACATGCCTACTGATTAATTACACATGCCTACTGATTAATTACACATGTCTACTGATTAATTACACATGCCTACTGATTAATTACACATGCCTACTGATTAATTACACATGCCTACTGATTAATTACACATGTCTACTGATTAATTACACATGCCTACTGATTAATTACACATGCCTACTGATTAATTACACATGCCTACTGATTAATTACACATGCCTACTGATTAATTACACATGCCTACTGATTAATTACACATGCCTACTGATTAATTACACATGCCTACTGATTAATTACACATGCCTACTGATTAATTACACATGCCTACTGATTAATTACACATGCCTACTGATTAATTACACATGCCTACTGATTAATTACACATGCCAACTGATTAATTACACATGCCTACTGATTAATTCATAGTAATCCAATCTTCATCGGATGATCGCCTAGTCTCTTCTTAAACGTATCAATTGAATTACTGTCGACCACCTCCCTTGGTAAACTATTCCACTCGTTAACCTCATTGTATGTGAATAAATGGTGTGTTACTTCTAGGCATGCCTTCTTTCTAATTAAGATATACAGTATATATATATATGTATATATATATATATATATATATATATATATATATATATATATATATATATATATGCGTGTTGCATTAATAAACAATACAAATACCTCATCACAGCAACATAAACACCCCCCTCCCCCCCTCCCCGTCTCTCCCCCCCTCCCCCCCTCCCCCTCCCCCCTCCCCCTCCCCCCTCCCCCCTCCCCCCCCCCCTCCCCCTACCCCCCCCCCTCCCCCCTCCCCCCTCCCTCCCCCCTCCCCTCCCCCCTACCCCTCCCCCCTCCCCCCTCCCCCCTACCCCTCCCCCCTCCCCCCTCCCCTCCCCCCTCCCCTCCCCCCTACCCCTCCCCCCTCCCCCCTCCCCCTCCCCCCTCCCCTCCTCCTCCCCCTCCCCCTCCTATAATATAAATACAGTACTGAAATATCTGAAGGTGCCACACACGCTATATTCCAACACATAGCTATACATTAACAGGGGGGGGGGGGGGGGGGGCGTCCGAACCTCCCCCCCCCCAACCTTCATGCTTAGCCCCATTAGTTAGGACATTTTAAGACGTTTGCCCCATTAGTTTGGCTCTTTTAATACCTTTTGCCCCGTTTATTTGATAATGTTAAGACCTTTCGTGATATCCACGTGTCGATAGCGAGCCTGCAATTTTGGAGGACTCGGCCTTTGGCTGGGAAATCTATCTACCGATTTTGTTTATCTTGAAGGGAGGTCTTGCGGATATTTATCATAAGCTTGATGGACGTCTGGTGAGGTAACTGAAAAAAAAAAAATAAAATAAAATAATAATAATAATAATAATAATAATAATAATAATAGTGGTAAAACAACAAAGTCGTTGTAGTTGTTCGCTTGTTCATTATCTTTTTTGCAAGAAATCAATAACATGCCGGAAGTAGCCACTACCTGCTATTGAGGGTTCGAACCTCGGAAAGTTTGTGGTTCAAATTCCCCCAGGAGGTAGTGGACCATTAGATCCCCCCCCCCCCCCCCCCCCAACCTACCCCTATTCAAATTTGGCCCCAGTTCATCAATGTGTCCTCCGGCTGTCTACTAGTGGGGGGGTCTCTCTCTCTCTCTCTCTCTCTCTCTCTCTCTCTCTCTCTCACACACACACACAAACACAAACACACACCCACACACACACCATCTTCCAAGCAAACCTACCACAATGAAAACAATCCCCTCTATCAGCATCAGCAAACCAAGGACTTCTCCCCGGAGACCTTCCCGTGCTTGCCGATATATTAATAACCACCAAATGAACGACGGGCCAGAGAGACTGCCTAATGTACGAGCACAGAGACATGGACAACTGCAAATATTGATTAAAAAAAAAAAAAAAAAAAAAAAAACACACACACACACACACACACAATTACCAGAATGAATGTCAGCAGCATATAGCAGCAGTTTATAGACCTTTATAGAAAATTTGACAGAATTGATATAAACACCATATGAGGAGGAACACTTTATTGACAACGTTTCGCATATAGCTTCATCCGGCCAATAATTCATATTTTTTTCCACCAACCAACTTTACTTCTAAACTCAATTAATGAAATCAACGAATACATGTAGCACTCCAAGAACTCGAACGTAGGACACTCCCATCGACATTTCGCGCATTTAAGCCATATAAGTCAAGTTTTGAATCATATGGGCGATGATAAGGCTTTGTATTGTCTCGTTTGCGTTCGAAACTGATTGAAATGGGTGCGTCGCTATTGTTGCTCTTGACTGTACTGTACGGTCGTGCTAATAAGTCATGTCCCAGCTGTCATTACGTTTAGCTTGCTCTGTGCTGTATTAATGTCTGTCAGATGTTGAATAGGGTGGGTAAGTGTAGGAACATGTTTGTATATTTCAGTCGATATGAAGAAAGGAAGCTTAGATATTGCTGATACCAATTATTGATCAAAACATATTTGGTGCAGAGCAATCACTTATTAGCGCGACTGTACCTACCAAAGTTTAGCTCTGTATCTAAACAATTACGGCATCAAAGGAAAATTGTCTTACCCATCCGCCACCTCTGATCGACAATATGAACAGCAACAACAACAACAACAAAGAAGACGAGCAATCATAGGCCTTCGCTGTCCCGCTGAAGATAAAAAAAAAAAAAAAAAACGCTATTGTAAGATTTTAGAGTACAATCAAGAGCAACAATGTCGACGCACCCCTTTGAATCATAGTATCGAACGTAAACGAGACAGTACACTGCTTCATTACAGCCCAGATGCTTCACAACCTGGTTTTAAAGGGGGTAGTGGTTCGTATTTGGTCCATTTATGTATTTAGTTCGTTCGTTGAGTTTCCTCGCTACACCTCCATCAAGCTTAACCCCTTCTGTACCGGTGACGTCTTTTTAATTCTATTTTAGCTATATTTAGACGATTTTGTGCAGTTTAAGATGGATATGCGGTACTAAAAAGGGTTAAGGGAGATAGTTAATTGCTGCAGGCCCTTCTTAAACAGAATATAATCGTCTAATAGCAGCCAGAATCGTCTAATAGCAGCCAGAATCGTCTAATAGCAGCCAGAATCGTCTAATAGTAGCCAGAATCGTCTAATAGCAGCCAGAATCGTCTAATAGCAGCCAGAATCGTCTAATAGCAGCCAGAATCATCTAATAGTAGCCAGAATCGTCTAATAGCAGCCAGAATCGTCTAATAGCAGCCAGAATCGTCTAATAGCAGCCAGAATCGTCTAATAGCAGCCAGAATATAATAATAACACATCGCCGGTAGAGAAAGGGTTAAGAATACACACCCTAGACCCCCCCCCCCCCTTCAAGATAAATTTGTCCATTTTTCGGTAGCTCTTATAATTACAGGATCGCTATCGCTCGCCAGGAAAAAAATCGACACCTAAATGGCACGAAAGGTTTTGATATTGACAAATAAATGGGAAGAAAGGTCTTAAAATCACCAAACTAATGGGGCGAACGTTTTAAAGAATATTGTCTAATGGTAAGCAGAATAGGAGGAAAATTGCGTCATCGTGCTGTAGGGGTTGGTTCCTTAAGTTGTCCACTAACCCTATGCTAAACTCCCTCCACCCCCGGCCAACCCCTAAATATCTCCTTAAGGGGAGATCTCCACTTGAGGGATTTTTTTCTTGACCCCTTTCTCCCTCATGTTTAGCCTCATTGCTTTTAATACTATAAAACGTTTGCCCCATTAGTTTAGCAATTTTAAGAACTTTTACCCCATATTAAGACCTTTCATGCCATTCAGGTGTCGATTTTATCCTGGCGAGCGATAGCGAGCCTGTAATTTAAGAGGAAGCGGCCTTCGGCCGGGACATTTTTCTACCGAAAAATGTACACATTTATCGTGAAAGGGACTCAAGGGGGTGTAATTTTAAGCTTGATGGAGGTCTAGGGAACAAACTAAATACCTCCCCTTAACCCCTTCTGTACCGGTGACTACCTTCTCATTATATTCTGACAACTATTAGACGATTTTATTTAGCTTAGGAAGGACGTCTACCCATGAAAAGGCTACAGCATATCTCAATAACCCTTTTAGCTACCATATATCCTTCCTAAACTTCACAAAATCGTCTACATGTAGCTGAAACCAAATAACAAAGACGTCACCGGTACTGAAGGGGGACTGGGGTTCTCGAAGAGAGGCTCCAGTCCTGACGCTATTCTTGACTTACAGTGTGCTGGCTTAATAATCCAAAAGGCTTGATAGCCTCTGAAGTCCTATTTAACTAACTTAATTCACCAAGTTGTCCCCTAACCCTATGCTAAAGTCCCCACCCCCCTCACCTGGGACCTGCCACTATCGATGCCTCGTAATTACTGGCTGTGGACGCGTGTGTTAAAAAGGCAGCGGTGGGCTAGACAATGGAGGCCAGGTTGTGTGTAAACAATGTGTTCTGTGGACCCTCTCCATCAACAACATAGACGAGGGAAAAAAAAGGACTAAGAATGGCTGCTTTGGGATGACAATGAAGGAGGGAGACACTGGTTGATCATTTATAAGTGGGGGGAGGGGTGGGGGGTGATTGAGAGGGGGCACAGATGGGGGTACTACTACTAGTAGTGAGGGAAGAACAAGGATAGAGGGGGGTGGTGAGAGGGGAGATTAGAACAAGGTAGGGGGTGGCAGGGTGTGGGTGAGAGGGGGATAAGGGCAAGGCAGGGGGATGCAGTGTGGGGGGGGGAATGAGAGGGGGTGGGGGTATGGGCGAGGCAGGAGTGGCAGGGTGGGGGTGATAATGGCAAGGTAGAGGGTGGCAGGGGGTGGGGGGAATAAGAGAGGGGATAAGGGCAAGGTAGGAGGTGGCAGGGTGGGGGGAGGTGAGAGGAGAGATAAAGGCAAGGCAGGGGGTGGGGGGTGAGAGGGGGGTATGGGCAAGGCAGGGGGTGGGGGGCAATGAGAGGGAAGATCTAGGCAAGGAAGGTGGGGGAGGGGGTCAGGGTGGGGGCAATGTACACTCGGATACCATAGTCTCTAACCCACTCATAATAATTCCTGGACACCCTAGGTTTTTCTATGCATTTATAACTATCTGGATTTGATTATTGGATATAACTTGCTTTTCAGTATATAGAATAATTATATAGTTTTGTAGTTGAGGTATAGAAAATTATATTCATAAATTCGTTTCCATAGATATACTGCCATACATAGAAATAGGGGAAGTCCACGAATATGTATGAATGGGCTGGAGACTATGACCTCCGAGTGTACAGACGTGGGCCACAGATACTATGGCCTCCGAGTGTACAGACGTGGGCCACAGATACTTCCTATTCCTATACTCAATTGAAGATACACTATATACTAGAATGTTAAAATGTGACAGCGTATGGTTTACAGTATTTTAGTCTAGGGTCCCACTTAAATCTAGAAACTTTTTATGGAAGTGGACAGAATGCCGCCCTTGCCCGTGACTGTGCTAGTGATATAATGAAAGAGAGAGAGTGTGTGTGGGTGCGAGAAAGCATGAGAGGCTTGGAATATGAATTGCAAGGGACGATACTGATGTCTTAGAGAGAGAGAGAGAGAGAGAGAGAGAGAGAGAGAGAGAGATAGATAATACAAAAAGCCGTGAGGGGGGAGTTTATCAGAAGCTGGGGTTTTACTCATTAAGAGGCACCGCTCCCTTGAGAACCATGTGTGTGTGTGTGTATGTGTATGTGTATGTGTATGTGTATGTGTGTGAGGGGGCGGGGGCTGCATGACTGATTAAGGCCTGTTGCTCCCCTCATTTCCCCTCATCTGTCATTTATCGTGTCCACCCTCATCTCCCTTCACCACCTTCTCTTCTCGCCATTGATTTTTAGACGATTTTATATTAAAGTTCAGTGTAGCTTGCTTAACCCACTGAGCCCCAGGCAATATAATATAAATGTACACTCCAGAAAAACACCTGGAATGGGTTAGAAATTAAGGAAAAACCACAAAAACCCGATTCCCTAGGTCAGTAAGGGGTTCTAGCTACAGGGCGCCCGAAAGTCGGAATTAACATGGGGAAATAGGTAGGCAAAAACATGCAAAAACAGGTTTTTGCGCGCTCACGCGCACGCAGCTGGACTTTGAGAGTTTTCAACCATAGGCAGTGTTGCGTGGGATACTTATGCAGTTCCCATACAAAGGTGCCATAGGACCGGAGTAGTTAACCACGACGCACCCTATGCGGCACTGGGGTTTAAGCTCGGTTCACACATGCACGAATTAACGTCCCGTCCGTCCCCGACCCCTTAATTCGCCGTGCCTAGGTGGCTTCCTTTTTGTGCATGCATAAAATGGTCCGTGTGGGTCGGGGCAACTGCCAGAAAACGTGTTATGCCGGGACACCCACGGGACACACACGGAAGCAGTCTTCGTCTAGACGCAGCCTGGCGGCGTCTAGACAACGACTAACAGGATGAGAACGGCGGCAAAAAAACGTTGGAACGGCCCTAGTGGCCATCGTGGCCACATGGGGCCTCCAGATTGATGCCGTCCTGCCTATTTTCTTGGTCGGGGACGGACGTGACGTTAATTTGTGCATGTGTGAACCGAGCTGTAGCAGTACATACATTGCCGACGCATCACATGCGTCGCTTGGGTCCAGTGAGTTAACCCTATCAGAACGCTGATGCCTTTCTTCGTTTTACCATTATTATTACGATAATGTTCAGTTTAGGAAGATACTGGGGGAATCACAGGGTTAAACTTTGTTTTGTCTATGTGTGGTAAGGGGACAAAATGACAAGAGCTGCTGTAACGTGTGTCTCCCTCAAAGCTAGCCAAATGCAAGGAACGTTGGAGTCAAAATGCACACACACACACACACACATAAACACACACACACACCCACACCCACACCCACACCCACACACACACTTTATACACTAGTATATACTAGTATATACTATCTACCATGGTACAGTTGGCCACATAAGTTATGTTCCTCTCTGTGATCTTATACATGGAAATATAACGTACATGATTGAATTACTAGCTTATTTTCTTAAGGGAGCCCACCTCGCTTTTTTTTATCTTTCTCTCCCTCTCTCTTTGGCTTGCATTCATTCGGCCCCATTCAGCCTACTGTTTTATGACGTTTACCCCCATCCAGATGTCAATATTTTCCTGGCAAGTGGTAGCGAGCCAGCATATATATATTTTTGTTTTGACAGCAAGTTAAATTTGTACATTTTTCGATAGAAAAATGTCTCCGGCGAAGCCGGATTTCTCCATTCAATGCTGGCTCGCTATCGCTCGCCAGGAAGAAATCGACACCTGGATGGGGATAAATGTCTTAAAACAGTTGGCTGTATGGGGCCGCTTTCACGCATATACTTCTTAACTCCATCCTTCCACCTCTCTCTCGGTTTACATCTCCCTCTCTGTCCTTCCACCTCACTCACTTATTCAAGAACAATTGCACACATTTGGAATTAAAGTTTTGTTATTTTATTTACCTACAATGTTTTTATGTCTTTTTCAGGTGGTTGGAGGTCCAGAAAACTGGTGAGTGTTCAATCAGTGTTCAATCTATGCCAGTTCCGGTTTATGTAGCCTTCACTGTGTGTTTTATCTACGGGGTGTGTTTTATCAGGTATACACACACACACACACACACACACACACACACACACACACACACACACACACCACATACAAACACACACAATTAGTTAATAAAATCGTCCAATGGTCGTCATTTGGGAATGTATATTGAGTGAAGGCTTTATATTGAGTGAAGGCTTTATATTGAGTGAAGGCTTTATATTGAGTGAAGGCTTTATATTGAGTGAAGGCTTTATATTGAGTGAAGGCTTTATATTGAGTGAAGGCTTTATATTGAGTGAAGGCTTTAGTGAAGGCTTTATATTGAGTGAAGGCTTTATATTGAGGGCTTTATATTGAGTGAAGGCTTTATATTGAGTGAAGGCTTTATATTGAGTGAAGGCTTTATATTGAGTGAAGGCTTTATATTGAGTGAAGGCTTTATATTGAGTGAAGGCTTTATATTGAGTGAAGGCTTTATATTGAGTGAAGGCTTTATATTGAGTGAAGGCTTTATATTGAGTGAAGGCTTTATATTGAGTGAAGGCTTTATATTGAGTGAAGGCTTTATATTGAGTGAAGGCTTTATATTGAGTGAAGGCTTTATATTGAGTGAAGGCTTTATATTGAGTGAAGGCTTTATATTGAGTGAAGGCTTTATATTGAGTGAAGGCTATATTGAGTGAAGGCTTTATATTGAGTGAAGGCTTTATATTGAGTGAAGGCTTTATATTGAGTG
The DNA here is from genome assembly GCA_032716605.1 of Paralithodes platypus. Lineage (NCBI taxonomy): Eukaryota > Metazoa > Arthropoda > Malacostraca > Decapoda > Lithodidae > Paralithodes > Paralithodes platypus. The sequence continues at coordinate 54,654,331 of CM064548.1, forward strand.
AAGGCTTTATATTGAGTGAAGGCTTTATATTGAGTGAAGGCTTTATATTGAGTGAAGGCTTTATATTGAGTGAAGGCTTTATATTGAGTGAAGGCTTTATATTGAGTGAAGGCTTTATATTCCTCTGGCTGTGAAGAAGCCTAAGTTGAATAAAGTCGTCTACTGTTAGCCAGAATCCAATGTAAAATCGTCTTATGGTATCACGAATTAAAGGTTACAATTCCTCAACAACACCATCCAAGATCAACAGGTAGAAACAGTAAGGATTTTTAATGACACTGGTGGGCACATTTCTGGCCATCAATTAGACGAATCGTTAAAAAAAAAGGTCTTCGTGTGCGTTCGCCCATTCTCGCACCTCTCTCTCCGTTATCGTCATCATCACATCTTATCTCCACCACCTTTATCATCCTCTGTGTCTTCATCAGTATTGCCATCTCCCCTTCCGTACGTATTTTATCTCCTACTTCCTTCCTATTATTGACGGTTTACATTTGGTTTCTTGCGGTAAATTATCATTATTAATTATATATATATATATAAAGTATATATATACACACACACACACAGTACACACACACATACAAACACACACACACGAACACACACACACACAACACACACACACACACCCACACACACAACACACATACAACACACAACACTCACACACACACACACACACACACACAGCTTGAGGGCCTAAAAAAATGTAAATAAACTGTATCTGAAAAATGTATCCTGGTTGTCTTGGGTGAGGAAACTGGTCCCCGCCCCCAGCCCTTAGTTCTTGGTGCCCTTAATGTAGCCCTTAGTTCTTATAGCCCTTAATACCTGTCTCCTGTGATGCTATGGACCTTATTATAACCCTTAGTTCTTATAACCCTTAATATCTGTCTCCTGTGATGCTATGGACCTTATTATAGCCCTTAGTTCTTATAACCCTTAATATCTGTATCCTGTGATGCTATGGACCTTATTATAACCCTTAGTTCTTATAACCCTTAATATCTGTCTCCTGTGATGCTATAGATCTCTGTCTCCTGTGATGCTATGGATCTCTGTCTCCTGTGATGCTATGGATCTCTGTCTCCTGTGATGCTATGGATCTCTGTCTCCTGTGATGCTATAGATCTCTGTCTCCTGTGATGCTATGGATCTCTGTCTCCTGTGATGCTATAGATCTCTGTCTCCTGTGATGCTATGGATCTCTGTCTCCTGTGATGCTATAGATCTCTGTCTCCTGTGATGCTATGGATCTCTGTCTCCTGTGATGCTATGGATCTCTGTCTCCTGTGATGCTATGGATCTCTGTCTCCTGTGATGCTATGGATCTCTGTCTCCTGTGATGCTATGGATCTCTGTCTCCTGTGATGCTATGGATCTCTGTCTCCTGTGATGCTATAGATCTCTGTCTCCTGTGATGCTATGGATCTCTGTCTCCTGTGATGCTATAGATCTCTGTCTCCTGTGATGCTATGGATCTCTGTCTCCTGTGATGCTATGGATCTCTGTCTCCTGTGATGCTATGGATCTCTGTCTCCTGTGATGCTATGGATCTCTGTCTCCTGTGATGCTATGGATCTCTGTCTCCTGTGATGCTATGGATCTCTGTCTCCTGTGATGCTATGGATCTTATTATAGCCCTTAGTATAGCTCTTAATACCTGTATCCTGTGATGCTATAGACCTTTAGTATGGACCTTATTATAGCCCTTAGTTCTTATAGCCCTAAATATCTGTCTCCTGTGATGCTATATCCCTTATTATAGCCCTTAGTTATTATAGCCCTTAGTTCTTATAGTCCTTAATACCTGTCTCCTGTGATGCTATGGACCTTATTATAGCCCTTAGTTCTTATAGTCCTTAATATGTCTCCTGTGATGTTATGGACCTTTAGTATAGCCCATAGTTCTTATATAGCCCTTAACCCCTTCAGTACTGGCGACGTCTTTTAATTTTACTCCAGTTATATTTAGACGAATTTGTGCAGTATATATATATATATATATATACGGTATATATATATATATATATATATATATATATATATAGTTAGTTAGTTAGTTAATTCTTTATTTCATAAAAGGTTACATGGTAACATTTTACATATATACAGATAGACTCAGACTCAAATCTTTATTTCATAAAAGGCAACACAATTAACTTTTTACATATATACAATAGAGATAACAGTAACCTCATACATTACCGCATTCTAGGTTCATGGTTTAATATCTTTAAAGATAGATAGATAGACAGATAGATAGATAGACAGATAGATAGATAAATAGATAAATATATAGATAGATACAAAGAGAAAGAATAAACAAATAGGTTGAGAGGCTATAGACACAAATGAATCTGTGAAAGGAGAGGAAGCGGTAGAAGTGTGGCGGGGAATAAAAGGCGAGAAGTGGGTGTGTGTCTGGGTGTGTGTGTCTGTGTGTGTATGTGTTTGTGTGTGTATGTGTTTGTGTCTGTGTGGGTGGGTGTGTGTGTCTGTGTGTGGGTGTGGGTGTGGGTGTGTGTGTGTGTGAGAGAGAGAGAGAGAGAGAGAAATGAGAATTACAGAACTGTATGTACAGGAGGGTATATGAACAGAGAGAGAGAGAGAGAGAAAGAGCGAGAGCGAATAAAGAGGCGGAGAAAGTGAAGTGGAGAGGAATAAAAGTAGTGAAGAGGAGGGGGGGGGGGTAGGTCTTTAATAGTGTTTAGTAAATAGAGGAATATCACTTGAGTCTTGGAGAGCGGGGTTTGTTATAATTGCCTGGGAAACTCAGACACACACACACTATCTCTCTCTCTCTCCCTATGTATATATATATATATATATATATATATATATATATATATATATATATATATATATATAATGCTAATTTATGTTTTATTTATCGCTATCATCAACTACATTACCCCGTTTTTTGTCATATAATTTTACAGCTTAAGGATATATGGTATTGGTATGCTTGAATGTTACACATATGTTAATCTCTAAATTCATAATTCACGTGTTTCCTATAATTTAAGAATAGGTCGATTAGGTAAGGTTGGTTAGGTTAGGTTAATATAGGTTAGGTTAGGTGGGTTATGTATGATTAGATTAGGTTAGGTTAGGTAGGTTAGGTTAGGTTAATATAGGTTAGGTTAGGTGGATTAGGTAAGATTAGATTAGGTTAGGTTAGGTAGGTTAGGTTAGGTCAGGTCAAGCTGGGTTATATAGGTTGTATTAGGTTTCGTTAGGTTAAGGGGGAGGTAGTCGTTTTTTCGGGTCTTCTTCTCAGTCGTGTTTAACCCCATTAGTTTTCATATTTCAAGACGTTCAGACCTTAAGTTTGGCGAATTTAACATCTTTTATTACATTTCGTTGTCAATTTTATGACATTTCGTGCCATTCAGGTGTCGATTCTTTCCTGGCGAGCGCGAGCCTGTAATTTTAAGAGAAACTGGCCTTCGACCGAAAAATGTACAAATTTATCTTGAAAGGGGGTCTAGGGTGTGTTTTTCTAAGCTTGATGGAGGTCTAGGGAGGAAAGTATAAAATATATGAATTACTAGACCAAAACACAGCCACTAGCCCCGTAAATGAATTAAGGCGGAGTCACACGAGTCGTTTTCGAGCAATTTTTACGGGCAATTATGGCATGGCAGCTTCAAAAAATACGCTTGATCAGAATTCAGCCGCCTAACATACTCTACCTTCAGTCTAGTTACCGATACCAGTGCGTAAAAGTCCCGAAATACTATGAGCAAAAACTTGCTCATGGAAAATTGACGGAAAAAGCGCTCGTGTGACAGTGGCTTAATGATTCGTTAGAAGACTGGCCGTTTTGGAGTGTGGCCGTTTTAATTAGTGTGGCCGTCTCAAGTGTGGCCGTTTTGCCTTGAGAAAGTGTGGCCACCAGGATACTCGTTAAGAAAATTGTTAGATATATAGATTTTGTAGGTGGCTAAATTTTTATACATTTGGATTTCTGAAGCCGCCAGAAATTAATTGCAAAAACAGAGATAAATAAAGAGAACTTAAAGAATGGTAGGAAATACCAGGCGATAGGTCTGTGTAAACCCCCCCCCCCCCCCTTCTCTCTCTCTCTCTCTCTCTCTCTCTCTCTCTCTCTCTCTCTCTCTCTCTCTCATAATTTGTAAGTATAAACGGTGATTAAAAGAGAGAGAGAGACTATTATAAAACCTCTCTCTCTCTCTCTCTCTCTCTCTCTCTCTCTCTCTCTCTCTCTCTCTCTCTCTCTCTCTCTCTCTCTCTCTCTCTCTTTCTCTTTCATAATTGTAAGTATAAACGGTGATTAAAAGAGAGAGAGGGACTATTATATAACTTCTCTCTCTCTCTCTCTCTCTCTCTCTCTCTCTCTCTCTCTCTCTCTTTCTCTTTCTCTTTCATAGTAGTGCCGAAAGGATAAGCGGTGATTAAAAGAGAGAGACTATTATAAAACTTCTCTCTCTCTCTCTCTCTCTCTCTCTCTCTCTCTCTCTCTCTCTCTCTCTCTCTCTCTCTCTCTCTCTCTCTCTCTCACGCAGAAGTGCCGAAAGGATAAACGGTGATTAAAAGAGAGGGAGAGAGACTATTATAAAACTCCAACAAGATGACCCACAATATAAATGAGGGGAGGGAGGGGGGGGGGGGGGGGCAGTGAGGGTACTTGGGAGTGTGTCTCTTAATAGGGAGGGGGGGTCTAGTGGGGGGGTGATGGGGGAGTTGTTTATGTTAGACTGACCCTGTTATTGTGAGTCAGGAGGAAGAGAGAGAGAGAGAGATATGTGAGTGTGTTTGTGTGTCTGTGTTTGAGTGTCTGTGTGTGTGTGAGAGAGTGAGAGTATGGGTGTGTGTGTGTGTGTGTGGTGGGGGGTTCGATTGTGGGAGAGGTGTTTTGATTCGGGTGTTGTGGGAAGTGGGGTGGTGTGTGTATGTGTGGGTGTGTAGATTGTGGGAGAGGTGTTTTGATTCGGGTGTTGTGGGAAGTGAGGTGGTGTGTGTATGTGTGGGTGTGGGGTGGTGTAGATTGTGGGAGAGGTGTTTTGATTCTGGTGTTGTGGGAAGTGAGGTGGTGTGTGTATGTGTGGGTGTGGGGTGGTGTAGATTGTGGGAAAGGTGTTTTGATTCGGGTGTTGTGGGAAGTGGGGTGGTGTGTGGGTGTGGGGTGGTGTAGATTGTGGGAGAGGTGTTTTGATTCGGGTGTTGTGGGAAGTGAGGTGGTGTGTATATGTGTGGGTGTGGGTGTGGGGTGGTGTAGATTGTGGGAGAGGTGTTTTGATTCGGGTGTTGTGGGAAGTGGGGTGGTGTGTGTGGGTGGTGTAGATTGTGGGAGGGGTATTTGGGGTTAATTGTTGTGGGAAGTGGGGTGGTGTGTGTGGGTGTGTGTGGGTGGTGTAGATTGTGGGAGGGGCATTTGGGGTTAATTGTTGTGGGAAGTGGGGTGGGAGGGGGTTGTTATGAGCGTTGGTACAGTTACTAAAACAAGAACATGTGACAGGTTTATTTATAGAAGGGTCAAATCTTCAAAAACACCGTCACACCTATGTACAGTCGTCCAATTAAGTGATGTCTCGGCACCCATTATGTTTTGATCAATAATTGGTATCAGCAATATTTACACACGATTTCTTCTTTCTCAGTGAGATATACAACCATGTTTCTACACTTAACCACCCTATTCAACATCTGACAGACATTAATACAGCACAGAATGAGCCAAACGTAATGACAGCTGAGCCATGACTTATTAGCAGTTTATTCTGGCTATCATTAGACGATTTTATTCAGCTAAGAAAGAATTTCAAGGTGTCAAAGGGGTCAAATTCATCTCAATTAAGGGGGGTGACCTGGTTTTGTTCTGTCCTTTTCTATCTTTCTCTGGCTTGTATCCATTTGGCTCCATTCAGCCTACTGTTTTAAGACGTTTATCCCCATCCAGGTGTCAATTTTTTACTGGTGAGCGGTAGCGAGCCAGCATATTTTTTATTTTTGTTTGACAGCAGGCTAAATTTGTACATTTTTCGATAGAAAAATTTCTCCGGCGAAGCCGGATTTCTTCATATAATGCTGGCTCGCTATCGCTCGCCAGGAAGAAACCGACACCTAGATGGGGATAAACGTCCTAAAATAGTTGGCTGCATGGGGTCGAATGGATACAAGCCAGAGAAAGAGAGAAAAGGACAGAAATAACAAAAAGCAGGTCACCCCCCTTAACCTTCAGACTCTCATATACCCTTCCTAATCTGAATATAATCATCCAATGAGAATGAGCCGTCCAAATGCGTTATAATCCTCCATGTGTTATCAGGACGACTTATTATAATCCTCCATGTGTTATCAGGACGCCTTATTATAATCCTCCATGTGTTATCACGACGCCTTATTATAATCCTCCATGTGTTATCAGGACGCCTTATTATAATCCTCCATGTGTTATCACGACGCCTTATTATAATCCTCCATGTGTTATCAGGACGCCTTATTATAATCCTCCATGTGTTATCAGGACGCCTTATTATAATCCTCCATGTGTTATCAGGACGCCTTATTATAATCCTCCATGTGTTATCAGGACGCCTTATTATAATCCTCCATGTGTTATCACGACGCCTTATTATAATCCTCCATGTGTTATCAGGACGCCTTATTATAATCCTCCATGTGTTATCAGGACGCCTTATTATAATCCTCCATGTGTTATCACGACGCCTTATTATAATCCTCCATGTGATCAGGACGCCTTATTATAATCCTCCATGTGTTATCAGGACGCCTTATTATAATCCTCCATGTGTTATCACGACGCCTTATTATAATCCTCCATGTGTTATCAGGACGCCTTATTATAATCCTCCATGTGTTATCAGGACGCCTTATTATAATCCTCCATGTGTTATCAGGACGCCTTATTATAATCCTCCATGTGTTATCAGGACGCCTTATATAATCCTCCATGTGTTATCAGGACGCCTTATTATAATCCTCCATGTGTTATCAGGACGCCTTATTATAATCCTCATGTGTTATCAGGACGCCTTATTATAATCCTCCATGTGTTATCAGGACGCCTTATTATAATCCTCCATGTGTTATCAGGACGCCTTATTATAATCCTCCATGTGTTATCAGGACGCCTTATTATAATCCTCCATGTGTTATCAGGACGCCTTATTTCACATACTCTGGCCATCGCTAGGTGATTTTAGGCTGTTTTAACCCCTTCTCTACCGGTGATGTCCTTTAAACTTGATTCTGACTACGCTTAGACGATTTTAGTCCGAACAAATAAGGCATCCAGCCATAAATGGGCTTCTACTACCACAGATCCTTCTTAAGGGGGGTGACCTGGTTTTTTGTTATTTGTCCTGTTCTCTCTTTCTCTGGCTTGTATCCATTCGACCCCATTCAGCCAACTATTTTATGACGTTTATCCCCATCTAGGTGTCGATTTCTTCCTGGCGAGCGATAGCGAGCCAGCATTATATGAAGAAATCCGGCTTCGCCGGAAAAAAAATTCTATCGAAAAATTTACAAATTTAGCCTGCTGTCAAACAAAAATTAAAAATATGCTGGCTCGCTACCGCTCACCAGTAAAAAATTGACACCTGGGTGGGGATAAACGTCTTAAAACAGTAGGCTGAATGGGGCCAAATGGATACAAGCCAGAGAAAGATAGAAAAGGACAGAACAAAAACAGGTCACCCCCCTTAAGCTGCACACAATTGTCTAAATATAGCTAGGATATAATTCAAAAGACGTCGACAGATGTGTGGTCGTGTTTGCAATAAGATGTGTCATCGTGTTTGCAATAAGATGTGTGATCGTGTTTGCAATAAGATGTGTGATCGTGTTTGCAATAATATGTGTGATCGTGTTTGCAATAAGATGTGTGATCGTGTTTGCAATAAGATGTGTGGTCGTGTTTGCAATAAGATGTGTGATCGTGTTTGCAATAAGATGCGTGATCGTGTTTGCAATAAGATGTGTGATCGTGTTTGCAATAAGATGTGTGATCGTGTTTGCAATAAGATGTGTGATCGTGTTTGCAATAAGATGTGTGGTCGTGTTTGCAATAAGATGTGTGATCGTGTTTGCAATAAGATGCGTGATCGTGTTTGCAATAAGATGTGTGATCGTGTTTGCAATAAGATGTGTGATCGTGTTTGCAATAAGATGTGTGATCGTGTTTGCAATAAGATGTGTGGTCGTGTTTGCAATAAGATGTGTGATCGTGTTTGCAATAAGATGCGTGATCGTGTTTGCAATAAGATGTGTGATCGTGTTCGCAATAAGATGTGTGATCGTGTTTGCAATAAGATGTGTGATCGTGTTTGCAATAAGATGTGTCATCGTGTTTGCAATAAGTTTACGAAAGGAACACAGTGCAAAAATGGCCTGTAACGAGTGTACAGTCACCCGTACCAATTTGTAATTATGGAAGTATATCTTTGGAAGCGACTTTACGGATTTACTTTGCTATGCAGATCTGAATTGCCAGATCTGAATTATGCGTTGAGAATGCGCAGGAAAGGTTATTGTGAGATTCCGCTTTTAGTCCCAGAGGGAAGTGTTTAACGTGAACAACTGCTCCAGACGAAACCACTCCATCCCTCTACAGTCTTCAGTGAGGCGTGTGTGTGTGTGTGTGTTGGGTGTGTGTGTGTGTGTGTGTGTGTTGGGGGGGGGGTGGGGGTGTGGGGGGGGTGGAGGGTACTTGTGGGGGCATCTCTCTCTTCTTGTGGGCGTGTGTGTGTGTGTGTTGGGGGTGTGTGTGTGTGTTGGTGGTGTGGAGGGTACTTTTGGGGGCATCTCTCTCTTGTGGGCGTGTGAGTGTGTGTGTGTGAGAGAGAGAGAGAGATTTACATGTAGTTACATATATTTACATATATTTACATATATTTACATATGTACACTGGCCACACCGATCTTACGATCCCTGCGAGGTGACCAGGACTTAATCCTAGTAGAGAGAGAGAGAGAGGAAGCTGTGTATAAAAGAGAATACATAACAAAGAGAGAGAGAGAGAGAGAGAGAGAGAGAAGAGAAGAGACGATCTCGAGTATATTCTTCAGTTTAAAGGATGGGAAATGGAGTGGTTTGTGCTGATTATTATTTCTTTCCCATGAATAGAAAACGGAGAAACTTTTAATAATGATTGTTCTCTTATGAAGGGTTGTAGGGTTGTTGTTGTTTTTGTTGCCGCTATTGTTGTCGATCTAGGGTGAAGCAGACGTTTTTTTTTTATAATATATTCATGGATTTGTTTATTGTATTTTAATTAGAGATCCGGTTATTGTAATTGGACTGTGTGGTGATGGTGATGGTGGTGGGTGCCGAAATGTCAAAAGAACATTTCCTTGGTAGTTTGTTGGCAAGAGTTGTGGATAATTTCGTAGTACAAAGTGTATATGGATGATGTATATACGAATTCATTAGTAGTTACACATATGTATAATTTTACGGTCCTTGTACCTACGAGCCAGCCGTGGAAATAATATAATGTAACTATATTGTTGTGGTGTGAGTTTGGGTGCATGTATAATTATATTTATTTACAGTATACATTGAATTGTATCTAATATAATCACACACACACACACACACACACACACACACACACACACACACACACGCACGTAATACAAATTAGGGTAAGGGAGACAGGGTGACAGGGTGAGTTACACATCTTGACGTGGTAGTGTTGTGTTGAGAGATGATGAGTTGAAGGAGCTCAGACAGAGGGTAAGGATGACAGGGAGTGAGGGTGTCAGGGTGAGTTACACATCTTGACGTGGTAGTGTTGTGTTGAGAGATGATGAGTTGAAGGAGCTCAGACAGAGGGTAAGGATGACAGGGAGTGAGGGTGACAGGGTGAGTTACACATCTTGACGTGGTAGTGTTGTGTTGAGAGATGAGTTGAAGGAGCTCAGACAGAGGGTAAGGATGACAGGGAGTGAGGGTGACAGGGTGAGTTACACATCTTGACGTGGTAGTGTTGTGTTGAGATGATGAGTTGAAGGAGCTCAGACAGAGGGTAAGGATGACAGGGAGTGAGGGTGACAGGGTGAGTTACACATCTTGACGTGGTAGTGTTGTGTTGAGAGATGATGAGTTGAAGGAGCTCAGACAGAGGGTAAGGATGACAGGGAGTGAGGGTGACAGGGTGAGTTACACATCTTGACGTGGTAGTGTTGTGTTGAGAGATGATGAGTTGAAGGAGCTCAGACAGAGGGTAAGGATGACAGGGAGTGAGGGTGACAGGGTGAGTTACACATCTTGACGTGGTAGTGTTGTGTTGAGAGATGATGAGTTGAAGGAGCTCAGACAGAGGGTAAGGATGACAGGGAGTGAGGGTGACAGGGTGAGTTACACATCTTGACGTGGTAGTGTTGTGTTGAGAGATGATGAGTTGAAGGAGCTCAGACAGAGGGTAAGGGTGACAGGGAGTGAGGGTGACAGGGTGAGTTACACATCTTGACGTGGTAGTGTTGTGTTGAGAGATGATGAGTTGAAGGAGCTCAGACAGAGGGTGAGGGTGACAGGGTGAGTTACACATCTTGACGTGGTAGTGTTGTGTTGAGAGATGATGAGTTGAAGGAGCTCAGACAGAGGGTAAGGATGACAGGGAGTGAGGGTGACAGGGTGAGTTACACATCTTGACGTGGTAGTGTTGTGTTGAGAGATGATGAGTTGAAGGAGCTCAGACAGAGGGTAAGGATGACAGGGAGTGAGGGTGACAGGGTGAGTTACACATCTTGACGTGGTAGTGTTGTGTTGAGAGATGATGAGTTGAAGGAGCTCAGACAGAGGGTAAGGATGACAGGGAGTGAGGGTGACAGGGTGAGTTACACATCTTGACGTGGTAGTGTTGTGTTGAGAGATGATGAGTTGAAGGAGCTCAGACAGAGGGTAAGGGTGACAGGGAGTGAGGGTGACAGGGTGAGTTACACATCTTGACGTGGTAGTGTTGTGTTGAGAGATGATGAGTTGAAGGAGCTCAGACAGAGGGTAAGGGTGACAGGGAGTGAGGGTGACAGGGTGAGACACATCTTGACGTGGTAGTGTTGTGTTGAGATGATGAGTTGAAGCAGACAGAGGTCACACACAAGTTGACAGGGTGAGTTACACATCTTGACGTGGTAGTGTTGTGTTGAGAGATGATGAGGGATATACAGAGAGATGAGGGAGAAGGGTACGGGTGAGTTACACATCTTGACGTGGTAGTGTTGTGTTGAGAGATGATGAGTTGAAGGAGCTCAGACAGAGGGTAAGGGTGACAGGGAGTGAGGGTGACAGGGTGAGTTACACATCTTGACGTGGTAGTGTTGTGTTGAGAGATGATGAGTTGAAGGAGCTCAGACAGAGGGTAAGGGTGACAGGGAGCAAAGGATGAGGGAGACAGAGGGTGAGGAAGACAATGCAGGAGGTCACCACACAACTTGACTCCCCAGTATTGTGTTGTGTTGAGAAGGGAGGGATAATGAGATGAGGGAGATACGGCAGATGAGAGTGAGGGAGACGGGGAGATATAATAAGGGTGAATGAGAGTGAGGGAACAGGGAGTAAGGGAGACAATGCAGGAGGTCCCCACACAACTTGACTCCCCAGTGTTATTGTTATTATTATTATTATTATTATTATTATTATTATTATTATTATTATTATTATTATTATTATTATTATTATTATTATTATTATTTTTATTATTATTATTATTATTATTATTATTATTATAATTATTATTATATACTACATGTGAGCCCCACCTTAGAGCCGTGGAGAGACTATGTACCCCGAAGGGACTCAGTGGGGGGTACACATAGCCAGGAAGATATAACTAGCTAACTAAAAAGGCGTTAAGGGGAGGTTTTTAGTTTGTTTCTTACTCCTCCAGCAATCTTAAAATGTCACCCCCTTGACCCCCTTTCAAGATAAATTTGTACATTTTTCGGTAGAAAAATTTCCCGGCCGAAGGCCGGTTACTCTTAAATTACAGGCTCGCTATCGCTCGCCAGGATAAAATCGACACCTAAATGGCACGAAAGGTTTTAAAATTGACAGAAATGGGTTGAAAGTTCTTAAAATAGTCAAAATAATGGGGCAAACGTCTTAAAATCTCAAAAGCAATGGGGCTATACCTGAATGAGAAAGGAGTCAAGAAAAAAATCCCTCAAGTGAAGACCTCCCCTTAACCCTCGTCTTGAAAACCAGAGAGCTCTCCTCCTTCACTACCTCTGTTGTTGTGTTGTGTTAAGGTATAATGAGATGAGGGAGTTAATTATGACAGATGAGAGTGAGATAGACAGGGAGACATGTAGTGAGGGAGACAGGGAGACAGGTAGTGAGGGAGACAGGGAGACAAGTAGTGAGGGAGACAGGTAGTGAGGGAGACGGAGACAAGTAGTGAGGGAGACAGTAATGAGGGAGACAGTAGTGAGGGAGACAGGTAGTGAGAGAGACAGGGAGACAAGTAGTGAGGGAGACGGAGACAAGTAGTGAGGGAGACAGGTAGTGAGGGAGACAGGTAGTGAGGGAGACAGGTAGTGAGGGAGACAGGGAGACAGGTAGTGAGGGAGACAGGGAGACAGGTAGTGAGGGAGACAGGGAGACAAGTAGTGAGGGAGACAGGTAGTGAGGGAGACAGGGAGACAAGTAGTGAGGGAGACAGGGAGACAAGTAGTCAGGGAGACAGGGAGACAAGTAGTCAGGGAGACAGGGAGACAGGTAGTGAGGGAGACAGGGAGACAAGTAGTGAGGGAGACAGGGAGACAAGTAGTGAGGGAGACAGAGAGACAAGTAGTGAGGGAGACAGGGAGACAAGTAGTGAGGGAGACAGGGAGACAAGTAGTGAGGGAGACAGGTAGTGAGGGAGACAGGGAGACAAGTAGTGAGGGAGACAGGTAGTGAGGGAGACAGGTAGACAGGGAGACAGGTAGTGAGGGAGACAGGGAGACAGGTAGTGAGGGAGACAGGGAGACAGGCAGTGAGGGAGACAGGGAGACAAGTAGTGAGGGAGACAGGTAGTGAGGGAGACAGGGAGACAAGTAGTGAGGGAGACAGGGAGACAAGTAGTGAGGTAGACAGGGAGACAGGTAGTGAGGGAGACAGGTAGTGAGGGAGACAGGGAGACAAGTAGTGAGGGAGACAGGTAGTGAGGGAGACAGGTAGTGAGGGAGACAGGGAGACAAGTAGTGAGGGAGACAGGGAGACAGGTAGTGAGGGAGACAGGGAGACCAGTAGTGAGGGAGACAGGGAGACAAGTAGTGAGGGAGATAGGTAGTGAGGGAGACAGGGAGACAAGTAGTGAGGGAGACAGGGAGACAGGTAGTGAGGGAGATAGGGAGACAAGTAGTGAGGGAGACAGGTAGTGAGGGAGACAGGGAGACAAGTAGTGAGGGAGACAGGGAGACAAGTAGTGAGGTAGACAGGGAGACAGGTAGTGAGGGAGACAGGTAGTACAAAGGAGTACAAAGGAAATCAAGCAACAACAGATCTAGTGACCCTTCTAGGCTGCTTGTCCTCCAAAACACTGAGGATCAAGTGTCCAAACAGTGGTTTAGAGTGGGTAAGGGAACATTGGAAAGGGAACTACTGCCCTGCCACTAACGTGGTAGGACTAGGAAGTTAGTAGGGGACATATGGGTTAGTAACTGAGGGGAGGATAAAATAAAGTTATTCATTTACAAACGCAGTCAGTCGCGGGTTTGATGCGAGATATTTGTCTAGACGGAATTTAAATGAATCAACGGTGCTGCAGTCTATAACGTCTCGGGGAAGCCCATTCCACAAGTTGACAACTCGATTGAAGAAGAAATTCTTAGATTCGTGTGAGTTAAAAGATTTACCAATAATTTTGCAACCGTTTCCCCGCGTGTAATTAGATTGGTCGATAGTGAAGTACTTACTACAGTTCATATTGTCGATGCCTTTGATGATTTTGAACACTTGAATTAAGTCACCTCTTAATCTGCGCTGGGTTTAAAGGAAATAGATTTAATTCTCTAAGACGCTCTTCGTATGGTTTGTTCTTTAGGCTAGGTATCATTTTGGTAACTCTACGTTGAACTCGTTCTAGCTTGTTTATGTCTTTTTGGTAATAAGGGCACCAGCATTGAACGCAGTATTCCAGAAGAGGGCGGACTAAGGAATTGTAAAGGGTTAGGATTACGTCTTTGGATTTATGCTCAAATGATCTGCCTATAAAGCCAATTATTTTGTTTGCCTTCTTAACAACTTCTGAACATTGTTGACTCGGTTTTAGGTTACTCGATATTGTTACTCCCAGATCGGTTTCTCTGTTTACATTCTTAAGCTGAGTGCCATTCATCGAATAGTTTGCTTTCTCATTTAGGTATCCGATATGTAGTACTTTACATTTATCCGCATTGAAACTCATTTGCCAAATTTGGGCCCAATGTGACAATTTATCTAGATTGTGTTGTATATCGTCAACTTGAACTTTTGAGAGTACGCTATTTGCAATTTTTGTATCGTCAGCAAATTTTGAGATTGTACAGGTGAGACCTTCATCTATGTCGTTGATGTAATTAGAAAGAGAATTGGTCCTAGTACCGATCCCTGGGGTACCCCGCTACTTACATTGGTCCATTTTGATGCCTTACCGTTTATGACTACTCTTTGCTTTCTGTCGCTGAGCCAATTTTCTATCCATATCAACACACCGTCTTGTATTCCATGCGCTTTTAGTTTTAGCAGTAAACGTTTGTGGGGAACTTTGTCAAAGGCCTTTTGAAAATCAAGGTATATAATATCTACAGCTTTACTCTCATCGTAGAGGTTGAGGATATCGTAGAAGAAGTCTAAGAGGTTTGTTAAACAGGAACGTTTTTTACGAAAGCCGTGTTGAGTATCTTTAAGTATGTTATTTTCCTCTAAGTGATTTACGAGTCTGTCTCTTATGACCGTTTCTAGCATTTTACATACAACTGAGGTTAAGCTAATTGGACGATAGTTACTGGGTAGGGATTTGCTGCCTTTTTTGAATATCGGTGTTACGTTGGCTAGCTTCCACTGATCAGGCATAGTTCCAGACTGCAAGGATTTATTGAATAGTAATGTCAGTGGTTTGGAGAGCTCATCCTTAGCTTCCTTTAGAACTCTAGGCGAGATTGTATCAGGTCCAGGCGTTTTATTTTCCTTGAGTTTATCTAAACAATTCAATACTTCTCTCTCTGTAACGGTGATATTGCTTAGAACATCTGAATTATCAATCTGAATCGGCGATGGTGTAGGGATATCACTGAGGTCTTCTGTTGTAAAAACTGATGCAAAGAAGGTATTGAGGGCATTACTCATTTGTACTTCGTCTTTGGTGTATTCTCCATTTTCATCGATTAACGGTCCAACAGTTGAAGTAACTACTTTTTTTTCTTCTGATATAACTATAGAATTCTTTCGGGTTTGTTTTACTTTGATTCGCAATATGTAACTCTAGGGTCTTTTTACTTTGCTTAATTAACTTTTTGGCTTTGCGTTGTAGCTCTACAAATTTCACCCGTTCTTCGTCATTTTGTGAGGATTTTAATCTATCATTAGCAAATTTTTTAGCAAGCAGGCAGTTTGAAATATCTTTATTCCACCATTTGGGCTTATTATTATGGCCTGGACGCCGTATTTTCGATGGTATGCAGTCTTGCACTGCTTTTAGGTAAGTGGTTTCGAATAACTTCCAAGATGTATTTATGTCGTTATTGTTAATTAAAAAGCTCCAGTCAGTTTCTTTAAACATAGCTCTAAGTTTATGAAAGTTTGCTTTCTTGAAATTAGGGACTTTTTCGATGCTACTATTTGGTTCGTTACTAGTAAGTTTAAAGTGAAAGTAATCGTACGATGGTCGCTGTTACTGAATTCATCACCAACATTCAAATTCTCTATTAATTCTTCTTTTGTTGCAAGTAAAATGTCAAGAACGTTATTACCACGGGTCGGTGTTCGAACAAATTGATAAAGCGAACTCTCTTGCAAGTTCGTATACAAGTCATGTCCGGAGTGTGAAGTAAGAGTATCGCCCCACTTGGTCACAGGTAAATTAAAGTCGCCAAAAAATACGGTATCTTGTGAGTTACTTACATCTGCAATTTGTTCATAAATTTCTCGGTCAGTTTGCACTGATTGAGCTGGAGGTCTGTATATTAATGCAAGTATTAGTTTTGTACCTTTATTATTCTTTATTAGCACAAAAGATGTGTCGACGTTCACAATTTGAGGTTTTGACAAGAGGGTCGGGTTAAGACTTTCTTTGATATAAAATAAAACGCCACCTCCATTTTTATTTATTCGGATTTTCTCAAACATTACATAACCGGGAAGTGAATACTCTGCTAAAAAGTCTCTATCTACTGTATTGAGCCAAGATTCTGTTATACCAATCACATCATAATTTTCTGTAAACACTAGTTCCTCTAAATCTGAAAATTTATTGCGTATGCTACGAGCGTTTGCATAGAAAACCTTTAAAGTTGCGGTTTTAGAACTCGCAGAAAGTTCTTTAATCAAATTTTTGGTTCTGATCGGATCTACATTTACATTCATGGCTGACATCGGTCCTCGGTCGTTATCCCTGGCGGTTTTGAATTTGGGTCGTGTTGGTGGAGCTTTATCCAAATTCGCGGTTCTTGACAGATTAGCATTTAATTCCTTCGCAGGTTGCCGCCCTCGCTGTCTTCGGTCCTCCTTCCTGGTTGTCCTGTGCTGAGTCGATTTCTTCTCCGAAAATCCTTCACCGCATCGTTGAGAAGACGCCCAAAACGTGCTGCTCCCACCTGGTTCAGATGAACTCCATCGTCCGAAAACAAATAGTCATCATAGTAGAAATTGTCCCAGGTGTCGACGAATCCCACGTTTTCCTTCCTGCAGAGGTTTGCTAGACAACGATTTGTGCTGGTGGCTATGTTGTAAAATCGGCTCTCTACACCAAGCCGGGGGACGATTCCTGAGACGATGATCCTTGATGACTTCTCCTTAAACGACTTGATCAGCTGCTGGTACTTTAAAAGCAAATCTTCCGACCGGGTTCGCTGTACATCGTTGGATCCAACGTGGATGACGTACATTGTATTAGCAGGGGCCAGCTTAGATACTTCGTCAACTGCAGCAACTACATCGTCCACACCACCACCAGGGATACAAAAACGCTTCCTGGTCTTAGGTGCTCTGGCGCAAAACTCTGTGAGCTGACCACGTATCATCGAGTCTCCCACGAGCCGGACTTCTTCTATTTCCGCTTCGTCATCTAAGTCTGCGAGTATCTGGAAGCGGTTTTGACACTCGGTAATCGGTATGGGTTTCCTGGTCTTGGGGCAAACGTTGTTCCTAACAACACGGAAGTTGTCTTGAGGGGGAACAGAGTTACTATTTGTTTCTTGAGTATCGGAACCATCAGATGAAATGGCTACTGCAGGCGTTGAATTGTTGGCAGTTGACGTTGGGGCGTTGGTGGCTGCTGGAGTTGCGGTGACAATTGAAGTTTGTGGTACTCCAACGTTAAGTGTTACAAACTCTTGGAGTGATTCCAGCTTCATGGTGAGGACGTTGATCTTGTTGTAGGCTTTATCTAATTTCACTGTCAAATTCTAGTTGATGGCAGAGACGGCAGACTTGAAGATCGACAGTAACAAACATGGACTCACCAAACCTACTGGCCGCAGTTCGTACAAGTGCGAGGCATGGTAACAGTCAGTTTCTTCAGATCACTTCACTCACTTTAAAACACTTAACTCACTTTAAAACACTTAACTCACTTTAAAACACTTCACTCACTTTAGAAACACTTCAATCACTTCAACCGAAAACAATGTTGAAATACACAACAATAGGTTATCAGGGGTGATAGCCTAACCGAAAACAAAAAAATTGAGATACGCAGAATTAGGCTTCCAGGGGCGATAGCCTAACCAAAAGTTTAAAAAAAAAATTAAATACGCACCAATAGGCTACCAGCGTTGAATAGCCTAACCGAAAATAATAAAATTGAAATACGCAGAAATAGGCTACCAGGTGTGATAACCTAACCTTAAACAAATATATATATATAACAGAATATGTAACTAAATATACAATTCACCAAATAGAGATTATATAAAAATAAAGTGTGACCGCACACAAGGGGTTAATATACTGTATCAACAGATGGCCCTGGTGTCACTGTAGCCTACTCTACTGTAGTGAGGGAGACAGGTAGTGAGGGAGACAGGGAGACAAGTAGTGAGGGAGACAGGGAGACAGATAGTGAGGGAGACAGGTAGTGAGGGAGACAGGGAGACAGGGAGACAGGTAGTGAGGGAGACAGGGAGACAAGTAGTGAGGGACACAGGGAGACAGGGAGACAAGTAGTGAGGGAGACAGGGAGATAGGTAGTGAGGGAGACAGGGAGACAAGTAGTGAGGGAGACAGGGAGACAGGTAGTGAGGGAGACAGGGAGACAAGTAGTGAGGGAGACAGGTAGTGAGGGAGACAGGGAGACAGGTAGTGAGGGATACAGGGAGACAAGTAGTGAGGGAGAGAGGTGAGTAAAGGGAGACGGAATAAGGGTAAGGGAGATAGGGAGTAAGGGTGAGTGAGGGAGATAGGGAGATAGGGAGTAAGGGAGACAATGCAGTAGGTCCCCACACAACTTGACTCCCCAGTAGTGTGTGTAATGCTGTGTTGTTAAGGAATAATTAGGGTACGAAGCAGTGTTAAGGACCCAAGCCAGGCCATTTGGGAACCAGGTATTTATTAGGCTCCCTGTTATCGATACTTGAGAGGCTCTTTAAGGGGGATATATTTGTTCATGTGTGTATATATATGTTATCATTGTCTTAGCTTCCTCCGTAGACCTCCATCAAGCTTTAACACCCCCCCCCCCCCCCCACCCTTTTTATCTCTTTTTTTTTTAATTTCCTCCCTAGACCTCCATCCAGCTTTAAAAAACACCCCCAAGACCCTCCTTCAAGATTAATTTGTACATTTTTCGGTAGAAACATTTCCCGGCCGAAGGCCGGTTTCTCTTAAATTACAGGGTCGCTATCGCTCGCCAGGGAAAAATCGACACCTAAATGACACGAAAAGTCTTATAATATTGACAAAGAAATGGGTCGAGAAGGGATAATGAGGGTAGGAAGCGGTGTTAAGGGCCGCTTGGAGACTAGGCATTATTAGGCTTCCTGGTACTGATACTTGGGAGCCTCTTTAATATTTGATCGTTAATACTTTCGGTACACAGTGACGCTTTCGGTACACAGTGACGCTTTCGGTACACAGTGACGCTTTCGGTACACAGTGACGCTTTCGGTACACAGTGACCCTTTCGGTATACAGTGACGCTTTCGGTACACAGTGACGCTTTCGGTACACAGTGACGCTTTCGGTACACAGTGACGCTTTCGGTACACAGTGACGCTTTCGGTACACAGTGACGCTTTCGGTACACAGTGACGCTTTCGGTACACAGTGACGCTTTCGGTACACAGTGACGCTTTCGGTACACAGTGACGCTTTCGGTACACAGTGACGCTTTTCGTACTTAATCCCTTTTGTACCAGCGACGTCTTTCTTATTTTAGTTTTGCTACATTTAGACGATGTTTTGCCGAATAAGAAGGATCTGTGGCAGAAATAATGGTTAAGGGGAGGTATTTAGTTTGGTCCCTAGACCTCCATCAAGCTTAAGATTACACCCCCTTGAGCCCCTTTCAAGATAAATATGTACATTTTTCGGTAGAAAAATTTCCCGCTGAAAGCCGGTTCCTCTTAAATTACAGGCTCGCTATCGCTCGCCAGGATAAAATTGACACCTAAATTGCACGAAAGGTCTTAAAATTGACAGAAATGGGTTGAAAGTTCTTAAAATCATCAAAATAATGGGGCGAACGTTTTAAAATTAGAAAAGCAATGGGGGCTAAACATGAGGGAGAAAGGAGTCCAGAAAAAAACTCCCTCAAGTGGATATCTCCCCTTAAGCGAGATATTTCCAAAGGCTCTTAATTGCTGGAAGCCCTTGTTTAAATTGAGTGAAATCGTCTATTACAGGAGCCAACATTAACTTAAAAGAACGGCGCTGGTACAGAGGGGGTTAATTGGGGTTTATTCGAAGGACACATTGTTTTCAGACTACGAAAGGATTTGGGAGAAATGTTTCCACCTCGATTTATGGAGCGACTTTAAGGGGAGATCTCCACTTGAGGGATTTTTTTTCTTGACCCCTTTCTCCCTCATGTTTAGCCCCGTTGCTTTTGATATTATAAAACGTTTGCCCCATTAGTTTAGCGATTTTAAGAACTTTCACCCCATATTAAGACCTTTCGTGCAATTCAGGTGTCGATTTCATCCTGGCGAGCGATAGCGAGCCTGTAATTTAAGAGGAACCGGCCTTCGGCCGGGAAATTTTTCTACCGAAAAATGTACAAATTTATCTTGAAAGGGACTCAAGGGGGTGTAATTTTAAGCTTGATGGAGGTCTAGGGAACAAACTAAATACCTTCCCTTAAAAGCTGAGCAAAATCGTCTAATGTTATCCAGGGTTACTGCCGGTACCTCTCCCAGTAACTGTTGCGTTATATTGGCGTTGTAACTTTGGAAAGTTAAGGTATTATAATATATGTCACACGTACAGCCGCGCTAATAAGTCATGTCCCAGCTGTCATTACGTTTGGCTTGCTCTGTGCTGTATTAATGTCTGTCAGATGTTGAATAGGGTGGGTAAGTGTAGGAACATGTTTATATATTTCACTCGATATGAAGAAATTAAGCTTAGATATTGCTGATAACAATTATTGATCAAAACATACTAGGTGCCGAAACATGACTTATTACCGCGACTGTACTTTCCGCGGTAAGAGTTGTGTTAGCTTTGCTTTGTTTACATAAATATGGTGGTCACTTTCTTGTCTAATTTGACCAAGTTTGTTTCGAATAATATCGAATTATGTGGCATAAATCATCTAAATATCCCTAACCCAACCTAGCCTAACCTAACCTAGTATTATTAGTGGGGGCTATCGACCCCACCCCCCACCCCCCACCTAATGGGCTATTCAGCAGGGGTATTGGCGTCAGCCCCCACGTTAATTGAAAAACAAGAAAACGGACTGTATTGTGAAGTTTAGCAAAACATGTATAATATTTAACTGCACTTCCTAGAGGGTATCTTTTAAACCATACTTCAGGGGGACGATAATTACTTGACAGCCAGCGAGAGAGAGAGAGAGAGAGAGAGAGAGAGAAAGAGCGAGCCGGGTTACAGACATATGAACAGTCAGACAGCGTAATAAAAGGTTTAAGCCTTTAAGGTAACTGGTAATGACAGGAATAAAGGGAGCACAGACACTTTCATCTGCCTCCATCCAAATAAAGACCTCCCCCAACCTAGACACCACCACCAATAGTTTGTTTTAATACCGAGAGAGAGAGAGAGAAAGAGAGAGAGAGAGAGAGAGAGAGCGAGAGAAAGAGAGATAGAGAGAGAGAGACAGACAGAGAGAGAGATAGAGAAGGGGGACTGGGTTACAGACATATGAACAGTCAGACATAGTAATAAAAGGTTTAAGGGGAGATATCCACTTGAGGGATTTTTTTCTTGACCCCTTTCTCCCTCATGTTTAGCCCCATTACTTTTGATATTATAAAATGTTTGCCCCATTAGTTTAGCGATTTTAAGAACTTTCACCCCATATTAAGACCTTTCGTGCCATTAAGGTGTCGATTTTATCCTGGCGAGCGATAGCGAGCCTGTAATTTAAGAGGAACCGGCCTTCGGCCGGGACATTTTTCTACCGAAAAATTTACGAATTTATCTTGAAAGGGACTCAAGGGGGTGTAATTTTAAGGTTGATGGAGGTCTAGGGAACAAACTAAATACCTCCCCTTAAGGTAACTGGCATGAAAGGAAAGAATGGTACACACACACTTACATCTGTCCCCCCCCCCCCCACCCCCACCCCCTACCCCCCCAACCAAGACGACACCACCCCAAGGCAGCTGACCAACCACAAAAGACACCACACCAACCAACGGTCAATAGTTTTGTATTTGTTTTCTTATATCCAAAAAAGATTAGGTCAACTTCTATGTATGGCACCAAATACTGTATATATATTAAGGGTGTTGTTGTTGTTGTTGTTGTTGTTGTTGTTGTTGTTGTTGTTGTTGTTGTTGTTGTTTCCCAGACTGTCTGGCCGAACAGTCCTGAGTCCGGTAGACCGAAGCCGTTCCAGATGCTCAGGCCCCCGAAGGGGCCAGGCTGAGAAGAGATCTGTCTCTGAGAGGGCAGCAGGGGAGGGGATTATCAGCCCACAGGCTTGCACCCCTGGGCCAATGCCCCCACCGTCTGCAGCTACCATTGCAGTGCCACCCAATCATGCGATCTCGCCAGCACCTAGAAGGAAAAGTAGTACAGTAAAAGAGACAGACTGAAACGGCTATGGTTGAGTAGAGGATGCCAAACCTCACTCTGGATAGGACCAGCCCTCACCTTAGTTACTTAAAGTAGATCTTCAGAGGCTATCAACCCTTCTGGATTGTTTAGCCAGCAAACTTTACGTCAATATTAGTGTCAGGACTGGACCCCTATTTGAGAACCCCAATCTCGTGTATCCTGCCCCCAGGCTAACTTCTTTTGTGCCCCCCCCCCTGCCCCCCACCCCCTCACACACACACACACACATACTCCCTCAAGCTTCAGTTACCCCAGAAAATTGTCACGGTCTTTGTGCCTTGAAGAGTGTGTGATATACGAGCCTTACCAAGCCCTTAGTGTGAGACCTGCGAACAGAAGGAGGGATTTTTTATTATCTCTCTCTCTCTCAGAAGTGCAGCTTTTTTGAATGGTTAAGATTTGTTTGCTAGTGTGGTTCTTTAAGAGATATATAATAATACTACGTTTCAATATTATACAGAGCGGTCGCGAAACATTTCCCCATAGGGAATTCATGTGTATTGCTCATAGGGTATTTCTATATTATTTGATCTGCATATGTACAGTATAATGGTAACCCAGGTTCGAATCCCGGTGGCTCACTTGCTTGCTGTCATTCATTTCTTTGGGAGGTGTTTGGTGTTGGCGTGAAATAGATCAAAATAGATTCTTCAGCTCTCTCTTGCAAATACACAAGAATTCCCTATGGGGAAATGTTTCGCGACCGCTCTGTATATATATATTATTAGTAGTAGTATTAAGGGGAGATTTCCACTTGAGGGAGCTTTTTCTTGACCCCTTTCTCCCTCATGGTTAGCCCAATTGCTTTTGATATTTTAAGACGTTCGCCCCATTAGTTTGGCGATTTTAAGAACTTTCACCCCATTTCTGTCAATTTTAAGACTTTTCGTGCCATTAAGGTGTCGATTTTTTCCTGGCGAGCGATAGCGAGCCTGTAATTTAAGAGGAACCGGCCTTCGGCCGGGAGATTTTTCTACCGAAAAATATACAAATTTATTTTGAAAGGGGATCTAGGGGGTGTAATGTTAAGCTTGATGGAGGTCTAACGAACTAACTAAAAACCTCCCATTAATTTTTATTTTTATTTTTCTGTTTGTGGATAATTTATATACTTAAATATTTGTGTATATTTTGAGTACCGGTATATATTTTATGTTTGGCTTTAGAGGAGTGCATTTCCAGGGTTTTGGGTATTTATCTTCCTTAAGGGGAGATTTCCACTTGAGGGATTTTTTTCTTGACACCTTTCTCTCTCATGTTTAGCCCCACTGCTTTCGAGATTTGCCCCATTAGTTTGGTGATTTTTAAGATATTTCCGCCCCATTCTGTCAATTTTAAGACCTTTCGTGCCATTTAGGTGTCGATTTTATCCTGGCGAGCGATAGCGAGCCTGTAATTTAAGAGTAGTCGGCCTTCGGCCGGGACATTTTTCTACCGAAAAATGTACAAATTTATCTTGAAAGGGGGTCAAGGGGATGAAATTTTAAGATTGCTGGAGGAGTAGGAAACAAACTAAAAACCTCGCCTTAATGTGTGCATGGTGGGTAGTTTATATATGTTTAGCAATGTATTTTCGGATTTACGAATTATGTAAGTTGTGGTTCTATTAGTCATTTATATATTCACCCCAAGTTAACCCTCTCTGACATATGACGCGATTTTGAGCCTATTAGGGATACTTTAAAGCCTTTGTTACCATCAGGGGTATTTAGAAACCTGTAGTTTAGTTACTTCAACCTCTGCAGTTGTCTTTGAGTTAGCTGTGTTGAGCCTATTGGGGATACTTTAAAGCCTTTGTTACCATCAGGGGTATTTAGAAACCTTTAGTTTAGTTACTTCAACCTCTGCAGTTGTCTTTGAGTTAGCTGTGGGCAGAAACTAATTTTGGAGAGGTAATTATAAGAGTGAGATAACTCTATTTCTTATTGCTAATCTGGCAACCTCTGCGTCATATGAGTCTGAAAGGGTTAAGTTACCCCCGAAAATTGCCATATCTCTTTGTGTCTTGAATAGGGTGTGATATACGAGACTCACCAAGCCCTTAGTGTGAGACCGGCGAACAGAAGGAGTTATTCTCTCGCTCTCTCGCTCTCTCTCTCTCTCTCTCTCTCTCTCTCTCTCTCTCTCTCTCTCTCTCTCTCTCTCTCTCTCTCTCTCTCTCTCTCTCACTCACTCACTCACTCACTCACTCACTCACTCACTCACTCACTCACTCACTCACTCACTCACTCACTCACTCACTCACTCACTCACTATCTCTCTCTTTCTCTCTCTCTCTCTCTCTCTCTCTGAAGTGCTGCTTTTTTGAGAGGTTAACATTTTTTGCGAGTATGATTCTTTAAGGGAAGGTTTTTAGTTTGTTTCCTAGACTTCCATCAAGCTTGAAATTACACTCCCTTGACCCCCTTTCAAGATAAATTTGTACATTTTTCGGTAGAAAAATTTCCAGGCCGGAGGCCGGTTCCTCTTAAATTACAGGCTCGCTATCGCTCGCCAGTAAAAAATCGACACGTAAATGGCACGAAAGGTCTTAAAAGTGACATAAATAGGGCAAAAGTTCTTAAAATCGCCTAACTAATGGGGCGAACGTCTTAAAATCTCAAAAGCAATGGGGCTAAACATGAGGGAGAAAGGGGTCAAGAAAAAAATCCCTCAAGTGGAAATCTCCCCTTAAGGTGGATTTCCTTTATGGACCTCCTTCTCCCTCTTGCTTAGCCACATTTGTTTTTGAGGTTTTAAGAAAGTTGCCTCGTTAGTTTGCCGACGTTTAGACCTTTCGTGCCATTTAGGTGTTGATATTATCCTGGAGAACGATAGCGCGCCTGCAAATTAAGAGGAACCGGCTCCTGTTGTTATTTTGTTATTTTTTCCCCTGTAGTTAGATTCAGGAGAAGTGTTTTTATAGGGGGGGGGGGGGGTTTGGATTTTTGCATATTGGTCTTATTTTTTATTTTATTTGTTTATTTGTTACTACCAAGCTAGCCCAGAAAATTGTGAGGTGTTTGTGTGTTGAAGAGCGTGTGATATCCGAGCCTCTCCAAGCCCTTAGTCTCTGCTACCTAACAACATAAAGACGGTTTATAGTCCAGAAGTGTGTGTGTGGGTGTGTGTCTGTGTGTGTGTGTGGGTGTGGGTGGGCGTGTGTGTGTGTGTGTGTGTGTGTGTTTGTGTGTTGAAGAGCGTGTGATATCCGATCCTCTCCAAGCCCTTAGTCTCTGCTACCTAACAACATAAAGACGGTTTATAGTCCAGAAGTGTGTGTGTGGGTGTGTGTGTGTCTGTGTGTGTGTGTTTGTGTGTTGAAGAGCGTGTGATATCCGAGCCTCTCCAAGCCCTTAGTCTCTGCTACCTAACAACATAAAGACGGTTTATAGTCCAGAAGTGTGTGGGTGTGTGTGTGTGTGTGTGTGTGGGTGTGTCTGTGTGGGTGTGTGTGTGTGTGTGTGTGTGTGTGTTGAAGAGCGTGTGATATCCGAGCCTCTCCAAGCCCTTAGTCTCTGCTACCTAACAACATAAAGACGGTTTATAGTCCAGAAGTGTGTGTGTGGGTGTGTGTGTGTGTGTGTGTGTGTGTGGGTGTGTGTGTGTGTTGAAGAGCGTGTCATATCCGAGCCTCTCCAAGCCCTTAGTCTCTGCTACCTAACAACATAAAGACGGTTTATAGTCCAGAAGTGTGTGTGTGGGTGTGTGTGTGTGTGTGTGTGTGTGGGTGTGTGTGTGTTGAAGAGCGTGTCATATCCGAGCCTCTCCAAGCCCTTAGTCTCTGCTACCTAACAACATAAAGACGGTTTATAGTCCAGAAGTGTGTGTGTGGGTGGGCGTGTGTGTGTGTGGGTGGGCGTGTGTGTGGGTGTGTTTGTGTGTTGAAGAGCGTGTGATATCCGAGCCTCTCCAAGCCCTTAGTCTCTGCTACCTAACAACATAAAGACGGTTTATAGTCCAGAAGTGTGTGTGTGGGTGTGTGTGTGTGTGGGTGGGCGTGTGTGTGTGTGGGTGGGCGTGTGTGTGGGTGTGTTTGTGTGTTGAAGAGCGTGTGATATCCGAGCCTCTCCAAGCCCTTAGTCTCTGCTACCTAACAACATAAAGACGGTTTATAGTCCAGAAGTGTGTGTGTGGGTGTGTGTTTGTGGGTGAGTGTGTGTGTGTGTGTGTGTGTGTGTGTGGGTGTGGGTGTGTGGGTGTCTGTGCGTGTGTGTGTTTGTGTCTTGAAGAGAGTGTGATATCCAAGCCTCTCCAAACTCTAACCTAACAACATAAAGATGGATTTTATTCCAGATTTCTTTCCTTGTCCATGTGTATGATGGAGACAAAAGGCAAAGCTGCCAGTCACAAGTCTCCCCCCCCCCCCCCCCACCCAAAAACAAAAACAAAAAAAACATGATACGTTCGAGTCAAAATCTATGTAGAAGCTTGAAGCATTTTAAATCCTAGGATGAGGGAAAGACAGACTTGTTGAGTAGAAGAAAGACTACTAGGACCATATGTTTACTCTTTGGTATATATGCCTATAATTAGTGCATTATAGAAGATAATTTATACTGTTTTTCTATATTTGCTTAAGGGAGCCCATCTCGCTTTTTTTCTTTCTCTCTCCCTCTCTCTTTAGTTTGTATCCATTCGGCCCCATTCAGCCTACTGTTTTAAGACGTTTACCCCCATCCAGGTGTCAATATTTCCATGGCGAGCGGTAGCGAGCCAGCATATAGATATTTTTGTTTTGACAGCAAGCTAAATTTGTACATTTTTCGATAGAAAAATATCTCCGGCGAAGCCTGATTTCTCCATACGATGCTGGCTCGCTATCGCTCGCCAGAAAGAAATCGTCACCTGGATGGGGATAAACGTCTTGAAACAGTTGGCTGAATGGGGCCGAATGGATACAAGCCAGAGAAAGAGAGAAAAGGAGAGAAAGGTACACAAATAAAGCAGGTGGCCCCCATTAAATAATTGAAAGTTTAAATTATTGCTTTTGTTCCTTTACAGGTAAATTTCAGAGTCCCTCAGCCTCCTTTCATTTAATCTACCTTTTTGTTGAATTTTAAAAGCTCATTTCAGAATATTCAGCTCTTTGCATTTGGTAATTCTTTTGAATTAAATTTCAGCGTTTGTGGCCTCTTGTGTGTGTGTGTGTGTGTGTGAGTGTGACTGTGGGGAATGTGTGTGTGTGGGTGTGTGTGTGTGTGTGACTGTGTGTGTGACTGTGTGTGTATGTGTGTGTGTTTGTGACCTTTTCTGTGTGTGAGTGTGTGTGTGTGACTGTGTGTGTGTGTTTGTGGCCTCTTGTGTGTGTGTGTGTGTGTCTGTGAGTGTGTGTGTGACTGTGACTGTGTGTGTGTGTGTGAGTGTGTGACTGTGAGTGTGTGTGTGTGACTGTGTGTGTGTGTGTGTGACTGTGTGTGTGTGTGTTGTGACCTTTTGTGTGTGAGTGTGAGTGTGTGTGTGATTGTGAGTGTGACTGAGTGTGTGTGTGTGTGTGACTGAGTGTGTGTGTGTGTGTGACTGTGAGTGTGTGTGTGCGTGTGTGTGTCTGTGACAGTGTGTGTGTGCGTGAGTGTGTTTGTTTGTGTGTGACTGTGAGTGTGCGTGTGACAGTGTGTGTGTGCGTGACAGTGTGTGTGTGCATGTGTGTGGGGGGTGGATGTGTGATATGTTAGTGTGTGACTGTGTGTGATGTATGTGCGAGCGCGCGCGTGTGTTTGTGTGTGTGTGTTTGTGTTTATCTCTCACTCTCTATCTCAACCCCAGTGAGAGGCCATAATCAGCGTCTTGTAGTGGTCCCGCTTAACTAGTCTTCTCGCTCTCTCTCTCTCTCTCTCTCTCTCTCTCTCTCTCTCGCGCACATATTATTTCATAATTTTTGTTTCCGGTTATTTTTGTTTTCGGTTAGTCTAGGCTATCACCGCTGGTGGCCTATTTCTGCGTACCGGTATTTCATAATTTTTGTTTTCAGTTATTTTTGTTTTCGGTTAGTCTAGGCTATCATCCCTGGTGGCCTATTTCTGCGTACTTCAATTTTTAAATTTTCAGTTAGGCTATCACCGCTGGTGGCCTATTTCTGCTTACCGGTATTTCATAATTTTTGTTTTCGGTTAGGATAGGCTATAACCCCTGGTGGCCTATTTCTGTTTAAATAAACATAAAATTGTTTTCGGTTCGGCTATCACTGCGTATTCAAATTTAATTTAGTTTTGTTTTACGGTTAGGCTATCACCGCTGATAACCTATTTGTGTGTATTTCAACATTTTTGTTTTCGGTTAGGCCTATTTAAGTAAGTGAAGCGACCTGAAGGGAGTGAAGTGTTTTTTAAAGTGAGTTTAGTGTTTTTAAAGTGAGTTAAGTGTTTTTAAGTGAGTGAAGTGATCTGAAGAAAGTGATCGTCACCATGCCTCGTGCCTGTACGAACTGCGCCGGTAGGTTTGGTGCTTCCATGTTTGCTCCTGTCGATCCACAAGTCTGCCGACTCTGCCAGCAACGAGAGGATTTGACAGCAAAATTGGATGAAGCCCACAACAAGATCATCGCCCTCACCAGGAAGCTGGAATCACTCCAAGAGTTTGTAACACTCAACATTGGAGTATCACTAACTCCAATTGTTTCAACTCCAGCATCCACCACCGCCCCAACGTCATCTGCCAACAATCCAACACCTGCAGTAGACACTGCAGCAGATGCTTCTGACGAACCTGAGCCGACATCAAACCAGGACAGCCGCCCTGTTCACCTTAGTCTCTCCCCCACTCCTCGTGCAAGAAGCCTGCTAGCACGAACAGTACCAACCCCTCGCCCCCGTTCTAACCACTCCTCTCCCCGACCTGGACCTGTACGTAGAGTCCCGCCACCACAGGTTTCCGGATTTACACCAGTGAGGAACGGTGCACGGCCAATGCAGAAAAGGTCTCATCTACCAGTCACAATGTCAAACAGATTTGAGATATTGGTAGAGATGGAAGACGAACCAGAGGAGACCAGGCTCGTTGGGGATTCCATCCTACGAGGACAGGTCGAAGAGTTCTGCGACAGAGTCCCAAATCAACGAAAAAGATTTTGCATCCCAGGAGCTGGACTGGACGACATTGTGGAAGCCTTCGAAGATACCACAAAGGATGCAAATGAAAATACCCTTTTTGTCATACATGCTGGTTCAAATGACGTCATGCGCACCAGATCCGAAGAGTTGATGGAGAAATATCGCAAGATGATCCAGCACTACAAAAACAAGTCAAGGAATATCATCATCTCAGGCATTCTCCCCAAGATCGACGCACCTGACAAATTCTACGACAAGGCCTTCAGCACAAATAGCCGACTAAAATATTTGTGTCTGAGGGAAGAAGTTGAATTCATCAACCTCTGGGACAACTTCTACAACCAGCCTACTCTGTTCCGCAAGGATGGCACTCATCTAAACCCTGTGGGTTCAGCACGCATGGGTCGTCTCCTACACGAAGCAGTCCGCAGCCATGGATAAAAAAACGCCATCCGAGAAGACGCAGCAGTGACATAAATCATCCAACGCCAAGAAAAAAACAGAGGCAACCGAGGACCACCAGCGATAAGGACCGAAGACAGCGAGGACCGAGGACAGCCATGAACATAAATGTAGATCCGACAAGAACCAAAAATATTATTAAAGAGCGTTCCGTGAGTTCTAAAATAACAAATTTAAAGGTTTTCTATGCAAACGCTCGTAGCATACGCAATAAATTTTCAGATTTAGAGGAGCTAGTGTTTACAGAAAATTATGATGTGATTGGCATAACAGAATCTTGGCTCAATACAGAAGATAGAGACTTTTTAGCAGAGTATTCACTTCCCGGTTATGTAATGTTTGAGAAAAGCCGAATAAATCGAAATGGAGGTGGCGTTTTACTTTATATCAAAGAAAGTCTTAACCCTACCCTCTTGTCAAAACCTCAAATTGTGAACGTCGACGCATCTTTTGTGCTAATAAAGAATAATAAAGGTACAAAAATAATACTTGCATTAATATACAGACCTCCAGCTCAATCAGTGCAAACTGACCGAGAAATTTACGAACAAATTGCAGATGTAAGTAACTCACAAGATACCGTAATTTTTGGCGACTTTAATTTACCTGTGACCAAGTGGGGCGATACTCTTACTTCACACTCCGGACATGACTTGTATACAAACTTGCAAGAGAGTTCGCTTTATCAATTTGTTCGAACGCCAACCCGTGGTAATAACGTTCTTGACATTGTACTTGCAACAAAAGAAGAATTAATAGAGAATTTGAATGTTGGTGATGAATTCAGTAACAGCGACCATCGTACGATAACTTCCACTTTAAAGTTTACTAGTAACGAACCAAATAGTAGCATCGAAAAAGTCCCTAATTTCAAAAAAGCAAACTTCCATAAACTTAGAGCTATGTTTAAAGAAACTGACTGGATCTTTTTAATTCACAATAACGACATAAATACATCTTGGAAGTTATTCGAAGCCACTTACCTAAAAGCAGTGCAAGACTGCATACCATCGAAAATACGGTGTCCAGGCCATAATAATAAGCCCAAATGGTGGAATAAAGATATTTCAAACTGCCTGCTTGCTAAAAAATTTGCTAATGATAGATTAAAATCCTCACAAAATGACGAAGAACGGCTGAAATTTGTAGAGCTACGACGCAAAGCCAAAAAGTTAATTAAGCAAAGTAAAAAGACCTTAGAGTTACATATTGCGAATCAAAGTAAAACAAACCCGAAAGAATTCTATAGTTATATCAGAAAGAAAAAAGTAGTTACTTCAACTGTTGGACCGTTAGTCGATGAAAATGGAGAATACACCAAAGACGAAGTACAAATGAGTAATGCCCTCAATACCTTCTTTGCATCAGTTTTTACAACAGAAGACCTCAGTGATATCCCTACACCATCGCCGATTCAGATTGATAATTCAGATGTTCTAAGCAATATCACCGTTACAGAGAGAGAAGTATTGAATTGTTTAGATAAACTCAAGGTAAATAAAACGCCTGGACCTGATAAAATCTCGCCTAGAGTTCTAAAGGAAGCTAAGGATGAGCTCTCCAAACCACTGACATTACTATTCAATAAATCCTTGCAGTCTGGAACTATGCCCGATCAGTGGAAGCTAGCCAACATAACACCGATATTCAAAAAAGCCAGCAAATCCCTACCCAGTAACTATCGTCCAATTAGCTTAACCTCAGTTGTATGTAAAATGCTAGAAACGGTCATACGAGACAGACTCGTAAATCACTTAGAGGAAAATAACATACTTAAAGATACTCAACACGGCTTTCGTAAAAAACGTTCCTGTTTAACAAACCTCTTAGACTTCTTCCACGATATCCTCAACCTCTACGATGAGAGTAAAGCTGTAGATATTATATACCTTGATTTTCAAAAGGCCTTTGACAAAGTTCCCCACAAACGTTTACTGCTAAAACTAAAAGCGCATGGAATACAAGACGGTGTGTTGAAATGGATAGAAAATTGGCTCAGCGACAGAAAGCAAAGAGTAGTCATAAACGGTAAGGCATCTAAATGGACCAATGTTAGTAGGGGGTACCCCAGGGATCGGTACTAGGACCAATTCTCTTTCTAATTTACATCAACGACATAGATGAGGGTCTCACCTGTACAATCTCAACATTTGCTGACGATACAAAAATTGCAAATAGCGTACTCTCAAAAGAACAAGTTGACGATATGCAACACAATCTAGATAAATTGTCATGTTGGGCCCAAATTTGGCAAATGAGTTTCAATGCGGATAAATGTAAAGTACTACATATCGGATACCTAAATGAGAAAGCAAACTATTCGATGAATGGCACTCAGCTTAAGACTGTAAACAGAGAAACCGATCTGGGAGTAACAATATCGAGTAACCTAAAACCGAGCCAACAATGTTCAGAAGTTGTTAAGAAGGCAAACAAAATAATTGGCTTTATAGGCAGGTCATTTGAGCATAAATCCAAAGAAGTTATCCTAACCCTTTACAATTCCTTAGTCCGCCCTCTTCTGGAATACTGCGTTCAATCCTGGTGCCCTTATTACCAAAAAGATATAAACAAGCTAGAACGAGTTCAACGTAGAGTTACCAAAATGATACCTAGCCTAAAGAACAAACCATACGAAGAGCGTCTTAGAGAATTAAATCTATTTCCTTTAACCCAGCGCAGATTAAGAGGTGACTTAATTCAAGTGTTCAAAATCATCAAAGGCATCGACAATATGAACTGTAGTAAGTACTTCACTATCGACCAAGCTAATTACACGTGGGGAAACGGTTGCAAAATTATTGGTAAATCTTTTAACTCACACGAATCTAAGAATTTCTTCTTCAATCGAGTTGTCAACTTGTGGAATGGGCTTCCCCGAAACGTTATAGACTGCATCACCGTTGATTCATTTAAACTCCGCCTAGACAAATATCTCGCATCAAACCCGCGACTGACTGCGTTTGTAAATGAATAACTTTATTTTATCCCCCCCTCAGTTACTAACCCCTTTGTCCCCTACTAACTTCCTAATCCTGCCAGGGACATTAGTTCCAGGGCAGTAATTCGCTTTCCAATGTTCCCTTACCCACTTTAAACCACTGTTTGGACACTTGATCCTCAGTGTTTTGGAGGACAAGCAACCTAGAAGGGTCACTAGATCTGTTGTTGCTTGATTTCCTTTGTACTCCTTTGTACTTTGTACACACACACACACACACTCACTCTCTCTCTCTCTCTCTCTCTCTCTCTCTCTCTCTCTCTCTCTCTCTCTCTCTCTCTCTCTCTCTCTCTATCTCTCTCAGATAATCAGCGTCTTGTAGTAGTCTCGCTTAACTAGAGATCTCTGGAACTATCAAAGGCTTCTTGGGAACTTAGCCCATGAGTTGCCTTCACACATACACTCTCCCTCACTCACACACACACACACACACACACACACACACACACACACACACACACACACACACATTCATACGCAGACGACTCTATACTTTACACCACTCAATTAGTTTTCCAGAACGCCCCAGCCAGCAATCCCTCAAAAGTAAACGTAATGAAGCCATAAAATGCTTATCTTCTGATCTAGCTACTATTTCCAATTGGGGTAGAGAAAACGTTGTTGCATTTAATGCTTCCAAAACTCAATTTATCCATCTTACTACCCGTCAGGAACCTCCAGAGGACTATCCCGTATTCTTCAACAATACAAAAATCAACCCTTCATCTTCCCTCAATGTTCTTGGTGTCTCTTTTTCTTCTGCTCTCACTTCGAAAGACCATATTACCAGTCTCGCTAAGGCAGCCGCCCAGAAACTGGGTGTGCTCAACCGCCTCAAGGGGTTCTTTACCCCTGCGCAGCTTCTTGCTCTGTACAAGGGCACAGTGCGTCCTTGTATTGTGTACCGGTAATGTTCACATGTGTGGGGAGGATCCTCTCACACCGCACTCCTAGATAAAGTAGAAAGGAAAGCCTTTCATATCATTAACTCCCGTCCACTCACCAACTCTCTGCAATCTCTCTCTCTTCGCCGCAATGTTGCATCTCTCTCGCTATTCTATCGCTACTGCAATAATCAGTGTTCCTCGGAGCTTTCCCAGTGTATACCACCTCCTCTACGTAGGGTACGTAGTACCCGCCTTGCAACACAATCCCATCCCTACTCTGTGCAACTCTCCAACCCAAGAGTGAAAAGTTATTCTCAGACTTTCTTCTATTCAATTGCTGAGCTCTGGAACTCTCTCCCAGAATCAGTTTTCCCTCTTCTTATGACTTAAATTGCTTCAAGCTCAGTGTGTC
The DNA here is from genome assembly GCA_032716605.1 of Paralithodes platypus. Lineage (NCBI taxonomy): Eukaryota > Metazoa > Arthropoda > Malacostraca > Decapoda > Lithodidae > Paralithodes > Paralithodes platypus. Next base: position 54,688,544 of record CM064548.1, read on the forward strand.
CAGGCATTTTAGCTCGAACGTCCCTTGATTTTGGCCCTGTCACTCTTTGAAATCTGGGGGAGGCACTCGCTGTGGGCAGTTATGCCTTTTGTCTCCCTCATTCACATAGAAAAAACAAAAACAAAAACCACACACACCTGTATTAAAGCCTGGTCTCACCGGCAATTAGCCATAAGCCAATTACACCTAACGCCATCTGGATCCCGTGGCGGTACTAAGTAAAAAAGTACAAAGATATTCAGAGATTACAGTCCACAGGCAATGTTGTCACTGTTTGTCTATAGGTAAAATAGCTCCAACGAACTTGACAATAATCTTGATCTCTGACCTTATACGTTATAGTCTGCAGCACCGTTGATTCATTTAAACTCCGCCTAGACAAATATCTCGCATCAAACCCGCGACTGACTGCGTTTGTAAATGAATAACTTTATTTTATCCTCCCCTCAGTTACTAACCCATATGTCCCCTACTAACTTCCTAGTCCTGCCACGAACATTAGTTCCAGGGCAGTAGTTCCCTTTCCAATGTTCCCTTACCCACTCTAAACCACTGTTTGGACACTTGATCCTCAGTGTTTTGGGGAACAAGCAGCCTAGAAGGGTCACTAGACCTGTTGTTGCTTGATTTCCTTTGTACTCCTTTGTACCTCTCTAACTCAAAAGGGCCTATAGCAAATTGGTTGTAAATATCCACACCTATTTCCTGGTGGACTCTTCCCAAATGATAAAAACGTCAGCCCTATTGCTTTTATTCATTTTGAGTTATAAGAAGTTAAGGGTTCAAGATTATTGTCATTGGGAGTGTGAGTCTTCATTCATCTTTAGTAACTCCTTCACTGACGATTCTCAAATATCAACATGTGATTAATCCCTACTGTACCGGGGACGTTATTAATCCCTACTGTACCGGGGACGTTATTAATCCCTACTGTACCGGGGACGTTATTAATCCCTACTGTACCGGGGACGTTATTAATCCCTACTGTACCGGGGACGTTATTAATCCCTACTGTACCGGGGACGTTATTAATCCCTACTGTACCGGGGACGTTATTAATCCATACTGTACCGGGGACGTTATTAATCCCTACTGTACCGGGGACGTTATTAATCCCTACAGTACCGGGGACGTT
>CM064548.1:54689778-54757278 GCA_032716605.1 Paralithodes platypus
CTTGACGGATTATTATTAATTCCTGTGGTAGATTTGCCGTCCTCCGTGTCGTTATTCGGTCCCTCCTTCCTGGTTGTCCTGTGCTGAGTCGATTTCCGTCTCCGAAAATCCTTCAGCACCGCCTCGTTGAGAAGGAGTGCCCAAAACGTCGCTGCTCCCACCTGGTTCAGATGAACTCCATCGTCCGATAAACAAATAGTCATCGTAGTAGATATATCCCTAGGTGTCGACGAATCCCACGTTCTTCCTTCCTGCAGAGGTTTCCTATACAACTTTTTGTGCTGGTGGCTATGTTGTAAATTCTGTCCTCTCTACACCGCGCCGGGGGACAATTCCTGAGAGCCGATGATCCTTGATGACTTCTCTCCCTAAACGACTTGATTCAGACTGCTGGTACGTTACAAGCAAATCTTCCGACCGGGTTTCGCATGTACATCGTTGGCTCCAACCGTTTTGACGTACATTGGTATTAGCTGGGGCTGGGCCCTCTTTGATACTTCTTCAACTGCTAGCAACTACGTCATCCCCACCACCCACCAGGTACTACAAAAACGCTTCCCTGGTCTTAGGTGCCCTGTCGCAAAACTCTTTTAGCTGACCACGGTATCATCGAGTCTCCCCCTAGCCGGACTTCTTCTATTTTCTCTGTGTCGTCATCTTAGTCTGCGCGTATCAATGGAACACAAAAACGCGGTTGTAGACAACTCGGTAATACGATTATGTGGTGTTCCCTGTGTCTTGGGGCAAACGTTGTTCCTCACACTACACGGAAGTTTCCTTGAGGGGCAGAGAGGGGTCTCTATTTTGTATCTTGAGTTATCTGACCATCATCTGAGAATGGCTACTGTAGGCGTTGCATTGTTGGCAGTTGACGTTGGTTGCGATTGGTGGCTTCTGCTGGAGTTGCGGTGACAATTGAAGTTTTGTGGCACTCCAACTTTGAGTGTTACAAACTCTTGGAGTGAATTTCCAGCTTCATGGTGAGGACGTTGATCTTGTTGGTAGGCTTCATCTGATTTCACTGTAAACTTCTCTCGTTGCTGGCAGAGCCGGCAGACTTGAAGAATCGATAGGTATCAAACATGGACTCACCGAACCTAACCGGCGCAGTTCGCACAAGCGGCCGAGGCATGGTGACAGTCCCTTTCTTCAGATCCCTTCATCACTCACGTTAAAAAACAATTTACTCACCTTTAACAACACTTCACTCACTTTAAAAACCCTTCAATCACTCACGTTCACGAACACGAAAACACATATGCTGAAATACGCAGAAAATAGGTTATCAGGGGTGATATTCCTAACCGACAACAAAAATGTTGAGATACGCAGAATTAGGCTTCCAGGGGCGATAGCCTACCCACAAGTTTTTTTAAAAATTGAAATACGCAAGTACTAGGCTACCATCGTTGAATAGCCTACCCGAATATAATAAATTTAAATTTCGTCAGAAATATCTATCAGGTGTGATAACCAGACCCTTACCAAATATATGTATAACAGAATATGTAACGAAATATACACTTCACCAAATAGAGATTATATTAATATAAAGTCTGACTGCCCCCAAGCCGTTACTATACTCTGTCAACATATGACCCTGGTGTCCACTTGTAGCCTAGTAAAGCTTAGCCTACTCTTTTTTATATAAAAAAGTGTATCAGTCAAAGGTTATTACAAGATCGTGCAAGGCACAACATAAATTACAGATATATATAAGCTACAGTATGATACTAAATCCAATATCTACACTAGTATAATAATAAAACAGATTGGCTGGCTCAGGCTAGGCCGAGGTTTGGGTTTAGGTTAAAAAGCTTGGCAGGTTGGGTTAGGCTAGGTTAGTTTGTACAAATCCCCCCCTTAGCTTAAATTAAAATCAAGTCTGAGGAGAAAAAGTCAAGAATATATCTATGGGGCAAAGATAAATGAATGCACTTCAAATTTGTTACAAAATTTGCTGGAATTTAATATGTAACATCCCCCAAAAAGGTTGGTTTCCAAAATGAGTGTCGGCGTTAGTCCCTGATAGGGCTGTTAGTTAGTAAACAATATGTGGTGTTATTAGGCAAATTAATATGCAAAGCTTTACTTACATACAAGGCAGTTAAAGTATATACTTACTACAGTAGGTAATGGGTAAAATTAGGGTCTACGATTTTTATATAAAATAGTAATAAGAGAGCGTCTTGTTTACAATCAAAAACAAAACAATAGATGGCGCTAGTGGCGCCCCTGTCCGAGCAGGCTTCTTGTGATAAACACAAAGTTTTATCATTCAATCCAACAGCGAAATATCGTGCAGTGTTACTTACTAAGCTACAGGAGGGTTAAACGTGCTCTTAACCACCTTTCATGCACAAGAATGAGGGGGATGAGTAAAGTTACCCGGAAGCGATATCGCTAGAGCCTCTGGAAGAGCTTCTGCTATGTTACCGCGATAGGCCGTCCCGGAAGCAGACCATAAAAAAAGCCTTCCAAAACAAAAAGGGCCTTATCAACACAAGGATTTGATCTCTAGGTGATATAATTCCCCTCTAGTACTCATCCATGTGTTTCTCAACCACCCTCCCCCTCCCCCTCCTTCCCCACCTTATTCCCCCCCTCCCCCCCCCTCCTCAATTGATCACCTATTTATCCACTTATTATCATCATTTATCGTTTATTTTTCTCTCCCGCGTAGTAATGTAGCACAAGTGGGTTGCATAAAAGATCGTTAGGCAACACCCAGAACCGGCACAAGACAAGACCCCCCGCTCGTTCCAGTTGACTCCCAGACAGCGAGAGGGTAAGGGCTGCCTGTGCTTCTCCCTCTCGCTAGAGCACTTATGACCGGTGGTCCATATCTTCGTTTTTCCTCCACCACCCAATGCTTTTTCCCCACTTATTTTAGCACTCTTGAAGGTTCATATATACATCATATATTTAAAATAAAGCATACCGAAAACAATAATGCTTTATATTGTAAATATAACGATGCGGTCAGAATCCACCACCTGGCTAGAAATGCACATAAATAACGACCCTAGCACCTAGGTCCTCTAATCGCGCTTGTCCAGGTTTATAGTACTCAATTATGAGCGATATCGGGTGGAGAGCGTTGACAGAGCGTCGGCAGCGTCCCCTGGCGTAGCGGCACGGAGTGAGAGAGAGAGAGAGAGAGAGAGAGAGAGAGAGAGAGAGAGAGGGGGGGTAGAAGATAACATAACTGAAGCAAGAGAGAGAGAGAGAGAGAGAGGGGGGGGTAGAAGATAACATAACTGAAGCAAGAGAGAGAGAGAGAGAGAGAGAGAGAGAGAGAGAGAGAGAGAGAGAGAGAGAGAGAGAGAGAGAGAGAGAGAGAGAAGGAAAGACAGCAGAGGAGAGGGGATGAGGGACCAGATCCGATTGGGATTAAGGTAAGGGACATTTGAGAGGACGAATGGGACTCCAAGAAACCACGATAAATAAGGAATGAAGTGAAATAAAATAAAACTACGGAAATATATTGAAAGAAGAGAACGGTTGATTGATAAATAAAGAATTAAGTGAAATAAAATAAAGTTAGGGGACGAATGGGACTTACGGGGGTGACCTGCTTTTTGTTATTTCTGTCCTTTTTCTCTGGCTTGTATCCATTCGGCCCCATTCAGCCAACTATTTTAAGACGTTTATCCCCATTTAGGTGTCGATTTCTTCCTGGCGAGCGATAGCGAGCCAGCATTATATGAAGAAGTCCGGCTTCGCCGGAGACATTTTTCTATCGAAAAATGTACAAATTTAGCCTGCTGTCAAACAAAAATAAAAAATATGCTGGCTCGCTACCGCTCACCAGTAAAAAATTGACACCTGGATGGGGATAAACGTCTTAAAACAGTAGGCTGAATTGGGCCAAATGGATACAAGCCAGAGAAAGATAGAAAAGGACAGAACAAAAAACAGATCACCCCCCTTAAGGAAACAATGATAAATACAGATTGAAGTGAACAAACTATATATATAAAGAGAACGGAATTGAAAGGAGGGACTGATAAAGAAATACAAAAAATAAAATAAAACTAATGAACGATATTGAAAGAAGGAGATACTGGTTGGTAGAAGAAAGAGTGTTGGATAAAGAATGAAGTTCAATATAATATAACGAATGAGCGATATTAAGAGGAGAGAATGGGTGATTGAAGAATGATTGATACACTAAAGATTGAAGTTAAGTTAAATATACCTATTGAACGATATTGAAAGGAGAGAATGATACATATAGAATGAGGTGAAATCAAATGAATTGATAATGAAGTGAAATATAATAATAACTAAAGTAAGAATGACGGATAATTGAGAGAATGGTATATCATGAAATTAAGTACAATTAAAATAAAATACAAGGTTAATAAAGACATTAAGTATTATTAAAGGGGGTTTCTAGGCCCCCTTCTCCCTCATGTTTATACCCATTAGTTTTGACATTTAAAGACGTTCGCCCCATTAGTTTAGCGATTTGTAGACCTTTCGTGCCATTTAGGTGTCGATTTTTTCCCCGGCGAACGACTGCGAGCCTGTTGCAATTTATGAAGAACTATGAGATTGTGCAGTTAAGGCCCTCAACTATGTCGTGTATGTAAACTAGGAAGAGAACTGGCCTGAGAGAGAGAGAGAATGAGAGTGAGTGATAGAAAGAGAGAAAGAGAGAGAGAGTACAAAGGAGTACAAAGGAAATCAAGCAACAACATATCTAGTGACCCTTCTAGGCTGCTTGTCCTCCAAAACACTGAGGATCAAGTGTCCAAACAGTGGTTTAGAGTGGGTAAGGGAACATTGGAAATGGAACTACTGCCCTAGAACTAATGTCCGTGGCAGAATTAGGAAGTTAGTAGGGGACATATGGGTTAGTAACTGAGGGGAGGATAAAATAAAGTTATTCATTTACAAACGCAGTCAGTCGCGGGTTTGATGCGAGATATTTGTCTAAGCGGAGTTTAAATGAATCAACGGTGCTGCAGTCTATAACGTCTCGGGGAAGCCCATTCCACAAGTTGACAACTCGATTGAAGAAGAAATTCTTAGATTCGTGTGAGTTAAAATATTTACCAATAATTTTGCAACCGTTTCCCCCCGTGTAATTAGATTGGTCGATAGTGAGTACTTACTACAGTTCATATTGTCGATGCCTTTGATGATTTTGAACACTTGAATTAAGTCACCTCTTAATCTGCGCTGGGTTAAAGGAAATAGATTTAATTCTCTAAGACGCTCTTCGTATGGTTTGTTCTTTAGGCTAGGTATCATTTTGCTAACTCTACGTTGAACTCGTTCTAGCTTGTTTATATCTTTTTGGTAATAGGGCACCAGGATTGAACGCAGTATTCCAGAAGAGGGCGGACTAAGGAATTGTAAAGGGTTAGGATAACTTCTTTGGATTTATGCTCAAATGACCTGCCTATAAAGCCAATTATTTTGTTTGCCTTCTTACCAACTTCTGAACATTGTTGACTCGGTTTTAGGTTACTCGATATTGTTTCTCCCAGATCGGTTTATCTGTTTACATTCTTAAGCTGAGTGCCATTCATCGAATAGTTTGCTTTCTCATTTAGGTATCCGATATGTAGTACTTTACATTTATCCGCATTGAAACTCATTTGCCAAATTTGGGCCCAACATGACAATTTATCTAGATTGTATTGCATATCGTCAACTTGTTCTTTTGAGAGTACGCTATTTGCAATTTTTGTATCGTCAGCAAATTTTGAGATTGTACAGGTGAGACCCTCATCTATGTCGTTGATGTAAATTAGAAAGAGAATTGGTCCTAGTACCGATCCCTGGGTACCCCGCTACTTACATTGGTCCATTTAGATGCCTTACCGTTTATGACTACCCTTTGCTTTCTGTCGCTGAGCCAATTTTCTATCCATTTCAACACACCGTCTTGTATTCCATGCGCTTTTAGTTTTAGCAGTAAACGTTTGTGGGGAACTTTGTCAAAGGCCTTTTGAAAATCAAGGTATATAATATCTACAGCTTTACTCTCATCGTAGAGGTTGAGGATATCGTGGAAGAAGTCTAAGAGTTTTGTTAAACAGGAACGTTTTTTACGAAAGCCGTGTTGAGTGAGGGAGAGAGAGAGATGGTGATCATATAAGACAGTAGAGAGAGAGAGAGAGAGAGAGAGAGAGAGAGAGAGGGGGAGGGGAGAGAAGGTGGACAGTTGAAGAGTAGAGAAGAGAGAGAGAGAGGAGGGGCGAGAGTTCTGTGATCTCGCCGCCAAACCAGTCAGTTATCACGTAAACAAACAACCATAGTAAACAAAACAAGTAAACAAATCATAAGTAAGTAAGAAAGCAACAAGTAAGTAAACAACCAAAGTAAACAATCATAGTGCACACTTTAGTAAACAAGGAACAATAGTAATCAAACAAAAAGTTAAAAAACAAGTAAACAACAACGCTAGTGCACAAATATGTAAATAAACAACCATTATAAACAAACTATTATAGTAAAAATAGCATAATATACAAACAAGTACATATACAAGCCTAGTGCATAAACAAACAAGTAAACAAACCACCATAGTGCACAAAAAAGTAAACAAACAACCAGCAAACCACCCTAGTGCACACAAAAGTAAACAAACTACCAGTAAACAACCCTAGTGCAAAACCGAATAAACAAGCATCCATAGTAAACAAACAAGTAAACAACCCTAGTGCACACTAAAGTAAGCAAACAACCCTAGTGCACAAACAAGTAAACAAACAACCATAGTAAACAAACAAGTAAACAACCCTAGTGCACAAACAAGTAAACAGACAACCCTAGTGCACAAACAAGTAAACAGACAACCCTAGTGCACAAACAAGTAAACAGACAACCCTAGTGCACAAACAAGTAAACAGACAACCCTAGTGCACAAACAAGTAAACAGACAACCCTAGTGCACAAACAAGAAAACAGACAACCCTAGGGCACAAACAAGTAAACAGACAAACCCTAGTGCACAAAACAAGTAAACAGACAACCCTAGTGCACAAACAAGTAAACAGACAACCCTAGTGCACAAACAAGTAAACAGACAACCCTAGTGCACAAACAAGTAAACAGACAACCCTAGTGCACAAACAAGTAAACAAGCAACCCTAGTGCACAAACAGTGCACAAACAACCCTAGTGCACAAACAAGTAAACAGACAACCCTAGTGCACAAACAAGTAAACAAACAACCCTAGTGCACAAACAAGTAAACAGACAACCCTAGTGCACAAACAAGTAAACAACCACAGTGCACAAACAACCCTAGTGCACAAAGGAGTAAACAAAGCACCAGTAAACAACCACAGTGCACAAACAACAAGTAAACAACCAACCCTAGTGCACAAACAACCCCAGCACTCCCAGATGAAGGTGACCCGATTGTCCGCTACTCGCCCAGATGCTCGCTTAAGGGGAGGATTTTAGTTTGTTCCCTAGACTTCCATCAAGCTTAAAGTTACACCCTCTTGACCCCCTTTCAAGATAAAATTGTACATTTTTCGGTAGAAAAATGTCCCGGCCGAAGGCCGATTCCTCTTAAATTATAGGCTCGCTATCGCTCGCCAGGAAAACATCGACACCTAAATGGCACAAAAGGTCTTAAAATTGACAACGAAATGGGGCGAAAGGTGTTAAAATCGTCAAACTAATGTGCCAAACGCCTTAAAATCTGAAAACTAATGGGGCTAAACACGAGGGAGAAAGTGGTCCATAAAACCGGCCCATCCCCCCATAAATAAACAAGAAATAAACAAACAACCCTAGTATACACGAGGCTATAAGGAAGTTGGAGTTGTTTACATTGATATTTAGGTTGTAGTGCATTTATTTAATGCATACAACTAAATTCAACATTCGTTTCATGCATTAGACATCTACTTTATTATTTTATTTCTGTTTAACCCTCTCCGACATATGACGCGATTTTGAGCCTATTAGGGATACATTAAAGCCTTTGTTACCATCAGGGGTATTTACAAATCTTTAGTTTAGTTACTTCAACCTCTGCAGTTGTCTTTGAGTTAGCTGTGTTGAGCCTATTGGGGATACTTTAAAGCCTTTGTTACCATCAGGGGTATTTAGAAACCTTTAGTTTAGTTACTTCAACCTCTGCAGTTGTCTTTCAGTTAGCTGTGGGCAGAAAACTAATTTTGGAGAGGTAATTATAAGAGTGAGAGAACTCTATTTCTTATTGCTAATCTGGCAACCTCTACGTCATATGAGTCTGAAGGGGTTAATACCGATGTTTACGGCACCAACTTCCTTATAGCCTCAAACTGCAAGTGATCAATTGTCCGCTACTCACCCAGATGCTCGCCCATGTGACATTACAACTCGTACTACTTCCGTGCATTATATATCCTAACATCGTAAATTAAATAATAAATTAATTAAAATCAGACAGTAACCGTTAAAATATAATAAAATACTTCCCTGTATTATTGATCCTAATATCGTAAATTAAATAATAAATACATTAAAATCAGAGAATAGCGGTTAAAATAAAATAAAATTTTACATAATAAATTAAATACTATGATAATTTGTAAGACCATGAATGTATGAATCGGAATCTGACAGTATTAAAATGTTACAAGTTCAAAACAAAACAAAAATATATAAATAATATAATATAAATATATACTGTATACATTCATATATATTCTATCTACCTATCTATCTACCTCTACCTCCCTCTTTCCTCACACTCACTCTCTCTCTCAGTAAATACATATACATATAGTTGTCATCTGGTCGTCCTGGACAATCATAGAATGGCACCCCTACTGTTTGAACTGGGCGCCCTGCTGTTAATCATTCTATTCAACAAATGCCCACTCTTCCCTCTGCCACTGAATGAAAGCAACCCCATCCACTTGTTTAAGGGAACAGTCGGCTTAATAAGTGATGTCTCGGTACTAAGTATATTTCGATCCATAATTGGTATCAGCAATGTTTAAAACTTCATTCATTCGTTTCGAGTGAGATATACGAGCATGTTCCTTTACTTAATACCCTATTCAACATCTGACAGACAGATACAGCACAGAGCGAGCCAAACGTAATGACAGCTGAGACATGATTTATTAGCGCCACTGTACAAGGGGAACGAGAACAAGTAGAATTTAACCCTTTGATGATTATGACGTACTTTTACAGTTTATTTTGGCTAGCATTAGACGATTCTATGCGGTTTAGGAATGATCTCGAGCGATCAGATCTCAATGAACCTAATGAAAAACAATGATCTCAATGAACTTCCACAGATCCATTCTCATCTTTGATTTGTCCTATTAATTTGACATTTTTAAGAAGTTTGTCCCATTGTCGATTTTAAGGCCTTTCGTCCCAATTATTTGTCAATAATAAGACCTTACATGCCATTTAGGTATCGATACTTTTTCCTGGCAAGCGATAGCGAGTCCGTAATGTAGAAAGAAGCGACCGAAGGCCTTTTTCTACTGAAAAATGCACAGTGGATCTTGAAGGTATTTTTTGTATAGCTTAATGGAGGTCAATATACAAACATATCTCAAAGGAGGGATGTTAGGGGTATTTTTTAAGCTTGAAAGAGGTGTACGGACCAAACTTAAAAACAAACAAAAATCTGTTGCTTGCATTCCCCAGTATTCGGTGCAATCTATGTCTTTCTTTGGGGGAACTGTAGTCAGTTCTGGTGTTCGTCTGCTGCGTCGGTGTAGCGGCGGTTCTGCGGCATCTCCCCCTGGCTTCATCCCCTTCCTCTATGCTGCCCTGCATCGCGTCGTCTTCAGCTCATCCATCTGTGCCTGCGCCATCTTTGTTTCTTTGTGGTTGGTGGTGTCCAGCGCCTCCTTGAACCTGTAAACCTTGGCTTGCCCACTGTAGGCATGAGGCACTCCTGGTGGTCAGCACTGGGCCTGGCACAATTTTCAGCTTTCTTCGGGGTTCCTTCGTGGGCCCCACCTTCCCTGTCAGTGCCCTGGGACACCTTCAGCCTCTACGGGTTGCGTAGGTTCCACCATCCTCGTCTCTTCTCTTCACCACACATCTTTTCCTGCTGGGTGTCATTGTTCATCGCTTCACCTTCAAAATTCATTCTTCACGTCCTGGGAGTGTTGCTGCCCCTCCTGGGTCTCCGACGTTTGGCCCTCCTCTCCGGGAGGCCGCTGCGGCTTAACCTACAGCGTGACAGGGTTAATTGGGCCTGCCCACGCAGCCCTTCAGTCAAGAATATATACATGAATAATAATAATAACAATAATAATAATAAGAAGAAGAAGAAGAAATAAAAACAAATATTTATAAATAACTAAAGATCTCCCCATAACTGGAAAATATTGGCCTTAACATATATACAGAAATATTGCGGCAGGCCAAATCAAAATTGTTCCCCGTTTTCCATTTTAATCGCCACTTACTCTGCTCTATCGTTTGGTCGGAATGTAATCAAGCAGGGATATCGAAAGCAATTTTTTTTTACAAATATCTCCTTTATCGTATATATGACGAAATTGAAATTCTGGGAATTTCTGAAATATATCCGGGTCACTTTTCTCTGTGTATACCCACCTAGGAATATTTATGGGGAAAGTTGGGATATTTGACTGTTTTTTTAGGGGATATGGGTCGTTTATCTACAGTAGGTCCTCTTCTCCCTCATGTTTAGCCCCATTAGTTTCAGATTTTAAGACGTTTGCCCCTCTATTTTGTCGATTTTAAGACTTTTTTCCTCATTTCTTTGTCAATATTAAGACCTTTCGTGCTATTCAGATGCCGTGTCAGGTTACCAACATGGCGGCTGATATCAATAGAGTTGCCCTGATGCCCCATACTGAGCGCCGTAGAGCCCAGCCCAACCCTCTCATCAACGTTACGTGGGGTTCTTATCTTAAACCCCCGCCGACCACATGAACCAATTTACGGAACCAGCCAATCAACCGGGGGGGGGGGGGGGGGCGGTCAGGATCAACAATTATTGTGGACGATTGGATGGATGGATGAGGGGGGGGGGGGGGGGTATAGCTGGATGGAGGGGGGAGACGAATGGATGGATGTACAGTTGATAACATAAGTACAGTGGAAGACAATAGTTACATTCACTCCACTTAAGCGGACATTTTAATGTATTTGATAATTTATATATTTATTTATTTAGTAATTGTTGTTGTTTGTATTTTGTTTCTAGTTATTAATTATTTATGTTTTTCTGTTCAGGTTCTGTCTCGAGTCGGCCACCCCCAGCAGTGGGGGTGTGTGCCTGAGTATATACATACATACATACATCTATTCCTACCTACACCCCCTCCATCCTTTCCTTCCTCCCCCCCCCCCCCGCCCTCCCCACTATCCCTATTATTTTCAACTATCTATTCCTACCTACACCCTCTCCATCCATTCCTCCCACCCCCTCATCCCTTATCCTAATTCCCACTATCTTATAATATGTACACTTTTCTTTTGCTACCCCCCCCCCCCCCCATCATCGTCTCTTCACCCCCTCATCCCTATCCTCACTATCTTATAATATGTACATTTTTCTATTGCTGCCTACCCCCCCCCCCATCCTTTCCTGCCCCCTCCCCACAATCCCTATTATCACTATGTTATATTATGTACACTATATATATATTATGTACACTATATATATATTATGTACACTATATATATATTCCTACCTATACCCCCATCGTTTCCTACCCCCTTCCCCACCTTCCCTATTCTCACTATCTTATATTATAATTATACACTATCTATTCCTACCTATATCTCCATCATTTTCTCCCCCCCTCCCACCATCCTATTCCCACTATCTATTCCTACCTACCTACCCCCCCCCCCATTATCCTATCCTCACCCCCTCACACACCCCACTATTCTCACTATCTTATATAATGTACACTTATCTATCGCTACCTAATCCCCTCTTCCCATTATCCTATCCTCACCCCCCCCACCCCCATCCCTATTTCAACTATCTATTCCTACCTAGCCCTCCTGGGCGGGTGCCCAACCCCGAAAGAGGTTGAAATAGGGGAGCTATCCCCCCGCCAAAGGTGGCTTTCTAGGGCCTTTCCTAGCTGATCTGAGAGGATTGGGTTCTAGTCATGTGGTGATGGGCTGGTCTATCAGAGTGAGAACTGAGCGATCTCTGCCATACCCATAGCTTAATCTGACTGTTCCTTTTACTTATATATTTTCTAGATCTCAAGTGACGGCGTCTCTTTCGTGGATTGACCTCCCAATCTACCAAGTTTGGAAGCCAAAGCGTCACATTTTTCCTCTGCCCCTCAACTTTCTCTTCATAATTGCTGAGAGGCACAGGGCCCTGGGTGGGGCTTTGGTTTCCCGGCGTTTCCGTACCCTCCTCAGCTCCCCGCCATGGAGTGGCTTCGGTTAACCAGGCTTTATTGTGGTCGGCAGGGAGGGTTCTGTGGGGGGCGCTCAGTTATGGCCTTGGCCTTGCTCGGGGCCTTGGGGCTGTTCGGCCAGGCAGCTTGGGGAACAACAACAACAACCTAGCCCCCGCCCCCTCCCACCTCATCACACTTTCCTCACATCCCTCACCCCCCCCCATTTCTATTATATCTTATAATATTACACTTATCTATTCCTACCTAACCCCCCCCCCCTCATCCCTAATCTCACTATCATATATTATGTATACTAGCTATTGCCAACCCCTTCCATCCTTTTCTTCCACTCCCTCCCCCATCCCTATTCTCACTATCATATTAATTTGACACTGTATATTCCGACCTATACCTCCTCCATCCTTTCCTACCACCCCTCATCCTATTACCACCTTTACTACCTATTACCACCTGTACTACCTATTACCACCTTTACTACCTATTACCACCTTTACTACCTATTACCACCTTTACTACCTATTACACCTTTACTACCTATTACCACCTTTACTACCTATTACCACCTTTATTATCTATTACCACCTTTACTACCTATTACCACCTGTACTACCTATTACCACCTTTACTACCTATTACCACCTTTACTACCTATTACTACCTTTACTACCTATTACCACCTTTACTACCTATTACTACCTTTACTACCTATTACCACCTTTACTACCTATTACCACCTTTACTACCTATTACACCTTTACTACCTATTACCACCTTTACTACCTATTACCACCTTTACTACCTAGTACCACCTTTACTACCTATTACCACCTTTACTACCACCTTTACTACCTATTACCACCTTTACTACCTATTACCACCTGTACTACCTATTACCACCTTTACTACCTATTACCACCTTTACTACCTATTACCACCTTTACTACCTATTACCACCTTTACTACCTATTACCACCTTTACTACCTATTACCACCTTTACTACCTATTACCACCTTTACAACCTATTACCACCTTTACTACCTATTACCACCTTTACTACCTATTACCACCTTTACTACCTATTACCACCTTTACAACCTATTACCACCTTTACTACCTATTACCACCTTTACAACCTATTACCACCTTTACTACCTATTACCACCTTTACAACCTATTACCACCTTTACAACCTATTACCACCTTTACTACCTATTACCACCTTTACAACCTATTACCACCTTTACTACCTATTACCACCTTTACTACCTATTACCACCTTTACTACCTATTACCACCTGTACTACCTATTACCACCTTTACTACCTATTACCACCTTTACTACCTATTACCACCTTTACTACCTATTACCACCTTTATTACCTATTCTCACTATCTTATCTATTGCTACCTACCCCCCCCCCCCCCCCCGCCTCTCACCCTTTCCATCACTCCCCCCCCCCCCCCCCCTCCCTCTCCCCTGCCATTAATGGCCTGCTCAGGAGTTAAAAGCCAAAATGCGTTGCCAAACAAATTCGTGCCTAGCCGGAGGGGGTCGCTTCTTGCCGGAGGGGGGAGGGGGGGGGGAAGGAAGGGAGGGAAGGAGGTGAGAGAGAGAGAGCACGAGAGCGAGTTTACATAGATTTACATAGATGCACTGACCACACAGACCTTACGCTCCCAGCGAGGTGGTCAGGACTTAATTTAATTCTAGTAGAGATAGCTAACCCGAGAGTAAGGGAAAGTGGAAGGAAAGGATAGCAAAGAAGAAGAAGAAGAGAGAGAGAGAGAGAGAGAGACGAAGAGGAAGAGGAAGAGGAATTACACACAAACAAATAAGACAAACAGACAGAGCGACAGATAAAAAGAAGAGTAAGAAAGAAAGAGAGAAGGGAGGGGGGGGGGGGGGGGGGGGCGCTAGTCCTTTTAAACTCCCGGGACTGCTCAGATGGCCAATGGGGGGGGGGGGGGATGTGTCGTTTTTCTGGAGCCTTTTCTCCCTCGTGTTTAGCCCTATTAGTTTTCAGACTTTAAGATGTTTACCCCATTAGTTTGTCGATTTTAAGAACTTTCACCCCATTTCCTTATCAATATTAAGACCTTTCGTGCTATTTAGGTGTCGATTTCTTTCCTGGCGAGCGATAGCCTGTAATTTAAGAGAAACCGGTTTTCGGCCGAGAAATTTTTCTACCGAAAAATGTACATATTAATCTACTGTAGATGTTGTTCTCAAGTTTGATGGCGGTCTAGGGAGGAAAATAGAAAAATTATTGATAAATGAAAAAAATTACAAAATATTGAACCATTCCCCCTTAAGGGGGTTAGAGGGGGGGGGGGGGGTTAAAGGGGGTAGAGGGAGGGAGGAAGGGGGCACAGACAGGACAGGGCTTTTAGGGGAATGATTGTCAAAGGGAGAAAGACTTGCTTGGACCGGGAGGCTAGGAAATGGAGCTTCCAGCGACAGTCCCATCTCTCTCCCCGGTACTGTCACATGGTCGATCTTTCCCGGCAATTTTGCCTAGGTAAGCGTGGTCTGGAGGCTTCCGAATTCAAGCTATGTAAGCCCCCCAGTCACCTAATATGATAATCTACCGTCAATCTATTTACCGATATCAGTACAAAAAGATCTCCGAAGTGTCGCCAAGATGAAGATGCCGATCGGGTGTTGTCGTGAAATTTGCTCTCTCTTCTTTGACTCGGCCTTAAAGGGGGGGGGGACCCCTTCTCCCTCATGTTTATCGCCATTAGTTGTGAGGTTTTAAGACATTCGCCCCATTGGTTTGTCGATTGTAAGACCTTTCGCCACATTTCGTTGTCAATAGTAAGACTTTGTCGTACCATTTGGGTATTGATTTTTTCCTGACGAGCGATAGCGAACCTGTAATTTGTGAGAAGCCGGCCTTTTGGCCTAAACAAAAAAAACGTACACACACAGAGATGATTTATAAGCTCGCGAGTGGTTGTGATCATATCATAACCCGAATTCGCTAGCTTCCGAGGCAGAGTGACCGAGAAAAGACGCCCGTAAAAGCTCTCTCCCCACCCCCCTGCCCCCCTGTGACTCCTCTTAATGGTGGGGGGCGCCTGGGCTTCACTTTACTAACCGTAGCCTCGGGGTAGCTGACGGTGGTGGTATAGTCGAAGGCTCTCTGTGTTAAATTCGGGAGGGAGAGAGGGCCATTTACCAGTTGCATCCGGAGGGCCTTTTGTGTCAGAGCCTCTCGATCTTGATGCTCTAGTGCTGTTGGTGATGCTGGTAGATGGAAGATATAATACTGGTGATACGGTTGGAAGTAGATGTGAGAGATAGGTGGTGGTGGTGGTGGTGAAGTAGATGTGAGAGATAGGTGGTGGTGGTGGTGGTGATGCTCTAGGTGCTGGTAGATGTGAGAGATAGGTGGTGGTGGTGGTGGTGATGCTCTAGGTGCTGGTAGATGTGAGATATGATAATGGTGATGATGCTATTGGTGGTGGTAGATGGAAGAGATGATGGGAGTGATGCAGTTGCTATTAGATGTAAAATATGATGGTGCTAGTGCTGTGGTGATGCTGTTGATGGTTGATGGTAAATTCTGGGGAGAGGGCCATTTACCAGTTGCTGCCGGAGGGCCTTTTGTGTCAGGGCCTCTCGATCTTGGTGATGCTGGTGCTGATGTGAGAGATGATGCTAGTAGATATGAGAGATGATAATGGTGATGCGGTCGGTAGTAGATGTGAGAGATGATGGTGATGATGTTAATGCTGGGGAAGGTGATGCTGTTGATAGATGTGAGACGTGATGATGCTGTTGATGGTGCTAATGCTGGTGGTGGTGCTAGATGGAAGAGATAATAATGGTGGTGATGTTGATGATACTATACCCTGTTCCAAATTAGTAGGCCAATATTCGTGAACCCTAACTTATGTAACTTTAAAAAAAAACTAGAGCAAATGGGCTGTCAAATTCCACACCTATTCCCTGGCTGACCCTTCCCAGCTGGTAGAAATATTAGGTCCATTACTCTAGTTCTTAGTGAGTTATGGAGGTTAAGGGGGTAGTACTTGTTTTTTGGTCTATATGTATTAATGTATTAACTTTATTATTAAGTTTCCTCGCTAGACCTCCATCAAGCTTTAAAATACACCCCCCTAGACCCCCTTTCAAGATATATTTGTACATTTTTCGGTAGTTCCTTCTAAAATTACATCAACTATGCTAACGAGCGGATGCCTTGTATTCTCGCAGTCGTCGCACCTCTGAATATCCTGTAAAGCTTTAATAGGTACTAGCAGGGGTACCCGGCGTTGCCTGGGTTTAAATTCTACCACCATAATCACCATCATCAATCACTACTACCACAATCATCACAATACTACTACTACCATAATCACCGGCCTCGACCTCCCTGTGCCTCATTAAACGGCGACCTCGATTTCGGCCGCTAAATTACCTCCGATTTTGGATCTGACCTCATCCGTACCCCCATTTTGGGGGGCTGCGAATAACTTTCGTTCCATACACCTTTTCGATCGGAGGCCTCCTTCTGCCCCAAACGGCAATTTTTGTCATTTTGTTTTCAATTTCGACCTCGAAACGACCTTCGATCGTGACCTCGCCCCCTCTATGACCTGACCCAGGCCAATTGACACCCACATGCAAAGTTTCAGCTCCCCAGGTCCAAAACTGCGGCCGGCTATTAAGAACACACAGACAAACAGACTCATGAACTGATTTAATAATATAGATATAGATAGATAAAAGGAAAATTCACAGAGAGAGAGAGAGAGAATGATACCTGAGAGAGAGAGAGACACACAGATAGTGAGAGAGAAAGAGAGAGAATGATACCCGACACACAAGATAGGTAAATAAGAATAGAGGAACGAGCGACTGAGATTAGACAATAGAGAGACTATGATAAAAGAGGAAGAAGGAAGGGAAGAAGAAGAAGAGAGAGAGAGAGAGAGAGAGAGAAGAGGAAGAAGGAAGGGAATTATAGACAATAGCGAGAACCCTGATAAAAGAGGAAGAAGGAAGGAAAGAAAGACCCACGGTAGGATTCAAAGACGAGAAATGTGAGACATCCGAAAAATATTAACCCTATCTGTTGCAGGGGGGGATCTTTTTGGAATCTCCCCGTTTCACTCCATTGGGAGAGTTTATAGCGTTTCACTTCATTAGTTTGACGATTATAAGACACTTCACCCCATTCAGGTGTCGATTTTTTTCTGGACGAGCGATAGCAAGCCTACGATATACGAGAAAGACAATTTTCTAGCGAAAAATGTAGCAAAGAAACTACAGTAATCAACCTCATATGTTTACCATTTGGGAAGAGTCAGTCTAGGAATAGGTGTGAAAATGTAAAGCTCATTTGCTCGACCCCTTTTTGAGTTACAAAGGCGAAGGGTTCAGATGTGTTAAGAGAGTGTGTGCGTGAGACTGAGTGTACGTGTGTATGTGTGTGTGTGAGTGTGTGTGAGAGAGAGAGAGAGAGAGAGAGAGAGAGAGAGAGAGAGAGCCTGAGTGAACATGTGTGTATGTGTATGTGTGTGTGTGTGTGTGTGTGTGAGAAGCTGAGTGTGCGTGTGTGTGTGTGTGTGTACGTGTGAGTATACAGTATGTGTTGAATAACCAGACCAAGGTAGGCTATGTCCATTATACCGCATATAGTGGTCCAGTACCGCTACAACAACAGGCCTCACTTGCGTCCAATTTCCCGGTTTAC
The DNA here is from genome assembly GCA_032716605.1 of Paralithodes platypus. NCBI lineage: Eukaryota > Metazoa > Arthropoda > Malacostraca > Decapoda > Lithodidae > Paralithodes > Paralithodes platypus. The sequence goes on from CM064548.1 coordinate 54,707,841, forward strand.
AGTTTACACCCTAACTGGTATACACCCTGTTACCCACACTGGTATTCACACTGATATACACACGTTGATATACACACACTGTTTGTTTGTGTTTGTATTGTTTATATATATACTGTACATTCCAACTACTCCCTCTCGGGCATAGGCTGAGAACCTGTACATTCAACGGAGCCTGTACATTCAACCGTTTTGTTTTTTTTTATATTGAACGGTGAAGCCCGTGAGGTCTCGTTCCAGTGTAGGGGGTGAGACATGTGAAGCACTTTTAGCTGCAACCAGGCCCTTCCATCTTGCCTTCGTAGGATGCATGGGGCTTAGTTGCTCACTCACGGCTCGAAGCAGACCCATCTCTGAAGCTGCCTCGCTCCAGTGCTTCACTGTCTCACTAGACTTGGACCCTCACTTTCAGAACGCCACCTATTGAAGAATGAATTCAATGGGCATTGTCCCCCTCTAGCATATTTTGAATATGGGAATACTGTATTCATACAGTGCTATTTAATACTGTATTCATACAGTGCTATTTAATACTGTATTCATACAGTGCTATTTAATCAGGGAACAATGAGGATATTTATTTGGCGTTTCGGTGGGCTTTGTAGTAATGCACTGATACTAGATACAGCACAAATTCCATCCCAATAATATTCTCCCATTGACATATCGGGATTCGAACCTGGGTCCATTGGATTACCAGTCCACTGGCAAGACCGCTCCACCACACTTTCCCTAACATACACACATCAGTATACACACTAACACACACTGATATACACACTATTACACACACATACTGGTATACACACTATTAAACACACACACACACGCACACACTGGTATACACACTATATCTACACACACACACACACACACTGGTATACACACTACTACACACACACACTGATATACACACTATATCTACACACACACACACACACACACACACACACTGGTATACACACTACTACACACACACACACACACACTGGTATACACACCATACACACACAGATATACACACTACTACTCACACACACACACACTGGTATACACACACTGGTATACACACCATACACACACAGATATACACACTACTACTCACACACACACACACACTGGTATACACACACTGGTACACACACACTGGTATGCTTATGGTAGTCCATCGTAGTCCGATGATGACGTTCCCTTCCTGCATTCATCTGTTGTGAGTTCTACGATGACTGTAGAGTCCTATCCGTGATGCACATATCCTGCCACAGTCTGGGCACTGGTAGTCCGGGTTAGGAGGTGCTGGTTGTTCCCGGCGTGCATGTCTCCGGGCCCTCTTCTCCTGTTGGTGGTGTTTCCTCTGACGTTCCAGTTCCTTCGCTCCTTGCTGGCAGTGTGAGCGCCATAGTGGTCTATCTGATGCTAAGTTTTCAAGTGCAGTTGGTTGTATATTGCACCTTTTTAGTATTTTCTTTATACTGTCTTTGTATCTTAATTTTGGTCCTCCAGCTGCTCTGCGGCCTTCATGCAGCTGTCCATATAGTATTTTATGAGGTAGTCTCTCCTCTGGCATACGGATGACATGCCCAACCCATCTGAGTTGTTGTTTGATGATAAGGGTCTCAATACTGGTGTTGTTGGCTCTTTCAAGTATTGTTATATGAGGAACACGGTCCTGCCAGGTTATACCCATAATCTTTCGGAGGAATCTGATGTGGAAAGCCTCCAGGGGTCGTATATGGCGTCTATATGTCGTCCATGTCTCACAACCATAGAGCAAAGTGGTTAAACACACAACATTATATACAGCCACTTGGTACAAAGAGTCTGGTGATTATTTTGGAAAACTCTCTCTTGTAAGCGGCCAAAAGATGCTGCAGCTTGTCTCAGTCGGTGTTGTACCTCATCGTCAATACTGGCCGTTTCAGACAGGAAGCTTCCCAGATACTTGAAGGAAGGAACTTGTGCTATCTCCTCTCCTGCTAATCTGAACACTGGCTGCACAGGTGGTATCTGAGCTGACCACTGAGAAATTATTTGTGTTTTCTGGATGTTAACTGACAGGCCCATTCTGGAGTAAGCACTTGCTGCAGCTTCAAGCACGACTTCTAGTTCCTCTGGCGAGTGAGCTACAAGAGCACAATCATCTTCATACTGAAGTTCCAGGATATTTTCCATAGAGACTTTTGTTCTTGCTTGAAATCTACGAATGTTGAAGAGGTTGCCATCTAGTCTATAGTCTATGTTGATTCCACTTCTGTTTGCTATAGCCCTATGAAGAAGTATTATAATGCATATTAAAAAAAAATTGAAAAGGACTGGTGCCAGTACACACCCTTGTCTGACTCCGGCATTAACAGCAAATGGTTCTGATGCATGGCCTCCTGCAGTGACTCGCCGTCATGCCATCATGAAACTGCCTTACAAGTGCCACAAATTTTGGTGGACAGCCAAAGATACGGAGAATATTCCACAATGTTTCTCGATTTACGGTATCAAAAGGCTTTTGACAGATCAATGAAGGCTATAAAAATGTCTTTATTTTGTTCCCTGCATTTTTCTTGCAATTGACGTATAGTAAAAATCATGTCAATAGTTCCTCGATCTTTACGGAAACCGCATTGTGACTCTGGCAGTATTTCCTCAGTAATTTTGGTCAACAGTCTTTGAAGCATGAATTTTTGACAGCACCTTCCCTGCCACAGCTAAAAGAGAAATGCCTCTGCTGTTGCCACAATTAGATTTATCACCCTTGTTTTTGTAAATTGTGATAATATTTGCATCTTTCCATGTCTGAGGTATGTACTCCTTGTCCCAAACCTCCAAAATGAATGAGTGAATATCTGGAAGCAGTAGGTAACCTCCATATTTAATTAGCTCTGCTGGTATACCATCTGGACCAGGAGATTTGTTATCTTTCAGGGTCTTAACTGCTCTAGTCACTTCATTAAAGGTTGGTGGTATATCAAGATCTTGAATAATGGGTTGCTCTTCAAACTCTTGTTGGCAAGTTGGATCTACATGATTGTCTTGGTTCAGCAAGTCCTTGAAGTGCTCCCCCCATCTCTCAACAATTGCCTTTTGATATTTTATAAGAGTAGTTCCGTCTGCACTCCTTAATGGTGTAAGTGGACAGCTTGTAGGTCCATACACTTGTTTTACAGCATTATAAAAGTTGTGCATGTCATGTGCATCGGCATACCCTTGTATATCTTGTCCCTTATTTGTCCACCAATCATTTTGCATTTTTCGTAAGGTTCTTTGTACATCGGATCGTAATTCTTGCCAGTTCATTTTTAAGGTTTCAGAGGTTGGGATGCTAAGAGTTGCTCTATGAGCTCTGTGCATCCTATCTAAAAGAATGGAGATGTTGCCCAAATTTTCATCAAACCAGTCTTGATGATTTTTTGATTTTATACCAATTGAATCCTTTGCTGCTTCATAAATTAATTCACTACGTGAAGCCCAGATTTCATCTAGTGGAATTGTCAAGTTGCTAATGGGATCTTCATCACTTAGCTTCTCAGATAAAACTCTGCGGAAGCTGTTACAAAATTCATGGTTTTTAAGTTTAGCAACGTTTATTCTTTTCTTATTTGTATTTAGACGTCGTACAGGTGGTCGTATTGTCAGTTTAGACGTCGTACAGGTGGTTGTATTGTCAGTTTAAGGATAGATCTTACTAATCTGTGATCTGTCCAGCACTCCGCTCCTTTCATTGCTCGTGCGTGAAGGACACCACTTACATCACTTCTTCTGTCAATTATATAGTCTAACAGGTGCCAATGTTTTGAGCGTGGGTGCATCCAAGATGTTTTATACTTGTCTTTCTGTTGGAAAAGGGTGTTGGTAATAGTAAGGTTATGTTGTATGTATACACACCATACACACACTGGTATACACACTACTACACACACACACACTGGTATACACACACTGGTACACACACTATTACACACACAATAACAGTCTCACTATTTCCCTTTAATACTCATTCGCTGTGTCTGTGTGTGTGTGTGTGTGTGTGAGATAGTTTGTGTTAAGCTTGATAAAGGTCTAGGTAGCCAACTAACAAACCCCCTTTCATTGCCTCTCTCCAAGTCTTGCCACCATTAGGAAGACAAAGGGCACCACCTTCTTGAAGATCTAAGGGGGGGGGGGGATTGTTTGGCTTGGTCTATTTATTTAATTCCTTATTTACTTTTTAGTTTCCTCGCTAGACCAAAAAAAAAAAAAAACGGACCTTAGACATATATTTGTACATTTTTCGGTAAAAAATGTACGGGCCGGTTCCCCCTAATTTTATAGGCTTTCTATCGTTCGCCAGGAAAAAATCGACATCTAAATGGCACGAAAGGCCCTAATGTTGACAAAGAAATGGAGTGAAAAATCTTAAAATTGCCAAAAGAATGTAAGGAACGTCTTTAATTAAATCTGAAAACTAATTATATTACACATGAGGGAGAAGGGGGTCCAGAAAAAGCAACCCTCCCCCTTAACTCCTTCTGTACCGGTGACGTATTTTTTAATTATATGCTGGCTACCAATAGACGACTTGACTCGGTATATAAAGGGCCTCCAGCAATTGACCACTTGCGAGTTTCAAGCTATAAGGAAGTTGGAGCCGTAAACATCAAATTAAGGCGAAAATGTAATACTACTGAAGGTTTGTGAAGGATGGACAGTAGGTTGAAGAGGATTGAATGTGTTTATAGATGCAATACAACTGTGTTTTATGTGTTTATAGATGCACTACAACTGTGTTTTATGTGTTTATAGATGCACTACAACTGTGTTTTATGTGTTTATAGATGCAATACAACTGTGTTTTATGTGTTTATAGATGCACTACAACTGTGTTTTATGTGTTTATAGATGCACTACAACTGTGTTTTATGTGTTTATAGATGCAATACAACTGTGTTTTATGTGTTTATAGATGCAATACAACTGTGTTTTATGTGTTTATAGATGCAATACAACTGTGTTTTATGTGTTTATAGATGCAATACAACTGTGTTTTATGTGTTTATAGATGCACTACAACTGTGTTTTGTGTTTATAGATGCACTACAACTGTGTTTTATGTGTTTATAGATGCAATACAACTGTGTTGTATGTGTTTATAGATGCAATACAACTGTGTTTTATGTGTTTATAGATGCACTACAACTGTATTTTATGTATTTACAGATGCACTACAACTGTATTTTATGTATTTACAGATGCACTACAACTGTATTTTATGTATTTACAGATGCACTACAACTGTGTTTTATGTGTTTATAGATGCAATACAACTGTGTTTTATGTGTTTATAGATGCACTACAACTGTGTTTTATGTGTTTATAGATGCACTACAACTGTGTTTTATGTGTTTATAGATGCAATACAACTGTGTTTTATGTGTTTATAGATGCACTACAACTGTGTTTTATGTGTTTATAGATGCAATACAACTGTGTTTTATCGGATATTACTGTTTAAGGGGGGTGACCTGCTTTTTGTTCTCTCCTTCCCTGGCTTGTATCCATTTGACCCCACTCAGCCTACTGTTTTAAGACGTTTATCCCCATCCAGGTGTCAATTTTTTTACTGGTGAGCGGTAGCGAGCCAGCATATTTAAAAAAAAAATTGACAGCAGGCTAAATTTGTATATTTTTCGATAGAAAAATTTCATATTTCATATTTCATATAATGCTGGCTCGCTATCGCTCGCCAGGAAGAAATCAACACCTAGCTAGGGATAAACGTCTTAAAATAGTTGGCTGAATGGGGCCGAATAGATACAAGCCAGAGAAAGAGAGAAAAGGAGATAAATAAAACAAAATCAGGTCACCCCCCCTTAATATCGATGTCTACAGCTACAACTTCCTGAAATTCGCCAGTGGTCAATTACCAGGCTTCGAACTGTCTCACTTAACCCTTTTTACCACCACAGAGCCTTCTTAAACTGCACAAAATCGTCTAAAGATAGCTAAAAAATAAACTAAGAAGACGTCGTCGGTACAGAAGGGGTTAAGGAGGGGACCCGTGGGGGGGGGAGGGGGGGGGTAGTTTGCTCCCTAGACCTTTATCAAGCTTTTTTTTTAAACACACACACACACACACACAAACCCATTTTCCATTACAATTTGTACATTTATCGGTAGAAAAATGTCTCACGTCCTGTATTACAGGCTCGCTATCGCTGGCCAGGACAAAATCGACACCTACTATGGGTTTCAGAGGTCGTGTTACAACGTTTTTCGGGAATAACTTATGAACAAACAGTTGGATCAGTATGATATTTTGCCACAACTTGTTTCACACCGTGCCCTAATTTTTGTTAATATTGTGCATTACCAAAAGTGGATAATTAAGCCACTTGTCCCTGTGTCACGAGGTTAAAGTCACACCTGAATGACTAGGAAACGGACAAGGTTACCGTGGCGTACCTGTGAAACCACCAAACCATTATTATTGCTCCTCCATCAAACACGGTAGTTATCAGCCACCACCCAAGTTATCTGTCACTATCAAATATAAATATATACAAACCATGCATTTTTGTATATTTATATTTAGTAGTGACAGATTAACTTGAATATAAAGACGATAATAGGAGTGTGTGTTTTGTGGGCCTCATCACGGCAGGGTCTTCCAAATAACAAGGTAGCTCACGCGCTTTTAAAAATACTAGTTATTACTCGACTGATGGAGATATTGGATTCGTTTGTGTAATTGTGTGCGTTAGGGGAATTGGTAAGGGTATAATGCGGTTGTGTTTTATGATTAATAAGGCCAATGGTAGTTAATTAATATATTAGACGGCTGGAGGGCTGAGTGATCATTTGGGCGTATTATTGACCTTCATCAGCTCAGCTCCCTCATTCTCCGTGACGCCGTGGTAGCATAAGGACGTGTAATGCTTTATACAATGTTTTATTTACTTTGTGCGAGCCCTTCCGTCAATGGGTGAACTTTGGGCGTATGGGTGGATGGGCGGGCGATGCAGCAGTGGTGTCCCGTGATGAAGAATTGGAGGGGTAAGTTGCATTGGTGATTTATTGAAGGATTTTATCAGAGGGTTTTAGACACGCGAGCGGGTCCCCACATCCCTTCTTGCTTTGTGTTGCCATTTGAAGAAGAATTATTGGAAGGGTAAGTTGCATTAGTGATTTATTAAAGTGGTAAGTTGCATTAGGGATTTACTGAAGCAGTAAGTTGCATTAGGGATTTATTGAAGGATTTAACCAGATAATTTTAGACACGAGAGGGAGTTCGTAAATCCCTTCTTTCTTTTTATTGCCATTTGGAGAAGTATTATTGGAGGGGCAAGTTCCATTAGGGATTTATTGCAGGAGTTTACCAGGGGATTTTGGACACGTGAGAACATAAGATAAAGGAAGTCTACAGAGAGCCGATTGGTCCGTACACGGCAGATCCCTCTCACACCCAACCAATCTGGTGAGCGGGCCCCCACATCCGTCCTTGTTTCATTGGACGTGTACAATATCATGACTATATAATTTAATAATCTCTCTCTCTCTCTCTCTTCTTCCCTTCCTTCTTCCTCTTTTATCAGGCGCTCTCTATTGTCTATCCTCCGTCTCTCCTGTCTTGTTTTTGTTTACCTTTCTTGTGTATCATTCTCTCTCTCTCTCTCTCTCTCTCGCCATTCTTTTCTTCCACCTTACCACAATAATTGGTGGTTTGGTTTTTCAGGTTTTCTTCGGGTATCTCATATTTCTTCGCTTCCAATCATTCGCATTGTCTTTTCCTTCTTCTTTCTTATTGTTTCGTTTGTGTGTCTCTATTGTTCGTTCTCTGGTTCTCTTTCCTGGTCTTTCGTTATTTATGTTTTCCTTTGGGTCTGTTTTGTGTAGGGTGCTTGCTTGTTCGTTCAGTACACAGACACACAAGCACATAATTATACAGTACGGTACATCAACATACAGGCAGTACATACACACACACACATACAGTACATACACATACAGTACATACACACACACACATACACACACACACATACAGTACATACACATACCTATTGGGATGGAATTTGTCCTGTACCTAGTTTCAGTGCATTACCACAGCACACCGAAATGCCAAAACAAAATACCCTCATTGTTCCCTGATTAAATACCGGTAGCACTGTATGAATATTCCCATATTCAAAATATGCTACAGGGGGCAATGCCTAGTGAGTTAATTGCTCAATAGGTGGCGTTCTGATAGTGAGGGTCTGAGCCTGGGGAGTGAGACTGTGAGGTGCAGAGGCGAAGCAGCTTCAGAGATGGAGTTGGGTTCGAGCCGTGAATAGGTGCTTCGCATGTCTCACTCCCTAGACTGGAACAAGACCTCACGGGCCTCACCGTGTTCAGCGGTAGAGTGTAAAGGCTATCAGCCTATGCCGAGAGGGAGTAGTTGGAATATAGAAACAAAATATATATACACACACACATACACATAGTACATACACATACATACAGTACATACACACACATACAGTACAGTACATACACACACGCACACACATATAGTTCACATACATACCACACACACACACACCTACAGTATAGCTACACACACACACACATACACACATGGACACACACACACACATACACACATGGACACACACACAAACGATTTAGGATAGCCTAGTGGTCTAAGGTACCATATTTGACGTCCAAGGTTCGAGTCTCCCTGAATTCGTATTAGTTTTTTCAGGCTATCCCGATGGAGAAAGATTATTGCGTGGTGCCTTCATAGTCAAACTGTTCACCTATGTGGTTGTGTTAGCCTACACTTCATTCCCCGTCTGTAATGTAATAGACATGTGATAAGGAGTTGCTGGAACTCCTATTTAATTTGTCTGGCTTCCCTCATTGTTTCTGTTTGTGTGGCACCTACACAGAGAGTAATCCAGCTAGCTCTTACAAACCTCTACTCCCCCTAATAATTTCACTACACTAAACAAGCACACCACAAAGGTATAGATTTCGTTTATTTTTGTCTAATGTCCTTTTTTTATTATTTCTTGTCCCTTTTTATTTTCTACTTTCCTTGGTTCTATATCTTGCCACTATTATCTTATAATACTTCCTACTTTATTACTCACATTGATTTTCCTACGTTTACTTACCTTTGCTCTTCATTCCTCTTTTCCTCCTCCCCCCTTGCTTCTCATTACTTCTCCTTTTGTTCGTGTTTTTTATTATTATTAATTTGTGTTTGTATTATTATTATTTTTATGTTTATTATTAATATTTTCATTATTAGTATTAGTATTATTATTATTACCGGTATTATTATTATTATTACCGGTATTATTATTATTATTACCGGTATTATTATTATTACCGGTATTATTATTATTATTACCGGTATTATTATTATTATTACCGGTATTATTATTATTATTACCGGTATTATTATTATTATTACCGGTATTATTATTATTATTACCGGTATTATTATTATTATTACCGGTATTATTATTATTATTACCGGTATTATTATTATTATTACCGGTATTATTATTATTATTACCGGTATTATTATTATTACCGGTATTATTATTATTATTACCGGTATTATTATTATTACCGGTATTATTATTATTACCGGTATTATTATTATTATTACCGGTATTATTATTATTATTACCGGTATTATTATTATTATTACCGGTATTATTATTATTATTACCGGTATTATTATTATTATTACCGGTATTATTATTATTATTATTATTATTATTACCGGTATTATTATTATTATTACCGGTATTATTATTATTATTACCGGTATTATTATTATTATTACCGGTATTATTATTATTATTATTATTATTATTACCGGTATTATTATTATTACCGGTATTATTATTATTATTACCGGTATTATTATTATTATTACCGGTATTATTATTATTATTACCGGTATTATTATTATTATTACCGGTATTATTATTATTATTATTATTATTATTACCGGTATTATTATTATTATTACCGGTATTATTATTATTATTACCGGTATTATTATTATTACCGGTATTAGTATTATTATTACCGGTATTTTTATTATTATTACCGGTATTATTATTATTATTTATTAATCATTATTATTATTATTTCCTCTTTCCTTCATCTCCCCTTTCTTCTCTGTGCTACTGTTCTTATATTCTGCCCTTACCATTTCCCTTGTTTCTTTGTTTTCTTCTTTTTCTTTACCTTTTTCGTTGTGTTTGTCCTTTCTTATTCCCTTGTTTAATCTTTGTTTTTCATGTCTTCACCTTTTCCCACCATCTTCCATTTTTCCTCCCATGACCTCTGACCTCTTTGTTATCTTTAGCTTTTTTTGTCTGTCTCTTTACCTCTTTTATTGATCTTTGCCACTTCTCTCCCTTTCCTTGTCTTCACTTCTATCTGTTTCTTCTTCAATGTCTTATCTATTTCTCTCCTTCTTTCCTCTCTTTAGCTCTTTTCTGTGTTTTCTATGCTTAATTCTCCGATTCTATAATTCTCTTTGGCTCTTCCCCTTTCCTTCTCTTCCCTTTCTCTATTCATTTATCCCTTTTTCCGCTTCTATTGCTCTCTTTGCCTCTTATATGTTCCGTCTTACCTCGTGCCTACTTCTTGTTTGTATTTATAATGTAATTATGTCCTCTCCCACTCCTGCCTTCCTTTATCACTTTGTTCTATTGCCATTCCTCTCCCCACCCCCTTACTTTTCCTATATATATATATATATATATATATATATACTCTCTCTCTCTCTCTCTCTCTCTCTCTCTCTCTCTCTCTCTCTCTCTCTCTCTCTCTCTCTCCCTCTCCCAGTTAACAGGAGTATCACGTTCCCACCTCTCCCTCTCTTGCCATATATACCTCCTCCTCCTCCTCCTCCTCCTCCTCCTCCTCCTCCCAATTAGTCTCACTTATACCCAACACATCCCGGCCACTTTTCAGGACCTGCGTTCTTTTCGGCCTCAAGGGGGTATCACACTAGGCCAAATTTTCGCTTTCTACCGCAAACACGGAGATAGCGCCCTTCTTTGGCACAAACATCGCCGTTTGACGGAGCTAGGATGCAGCCAAGGTCTATATACAAGTGTACAGTACTGTATATAGGTTTTGGATGTAGCCCGCACTGGGTGGGAAGCAACGTGTTTTGACGGAGGTAAATTGTCAGCCTCAATACAGATGGAGAATGCAATACTAGACATTTAGAGAAAACATTAAGCATTACAAAATTGCCTACATCAAATGGTGGATGTAATCAATTATTCAATAACCAAATGAGCATTGATAATTTGTTTTCCTGGTTAACCCTTTGAATACCAGCGACGTGTGTTATATCTTGTTCTAGCTATATTTATTATTGCTAGAAGTCCTTCCTAAGTTGAATAAAATCGTCTAATAGTTGCCAGAATATGATGATTAGAACTGCGCTGGTACTGAGCGGGATAAAGCCCTATTTGAGACGATATTTTTTTCGATGTCGATCTGTAGCGCTACGTATTGAGACTGGTAAACGCACGTCTGATTTATAGACGACACAGGTGGTGGTTGGACGGTTCACATTATAGACGACACAGGTGGTGGTTGGACGGTTCACATTATAGACGACACAGGTGGTGGTTGGACGGTTCACATTATAGACGACACAGGTGGTGGTTGGACGGTTCACATTATAGACGACACAGGTGGTGGTTGGACGGTTCACATTATAGACGACACAGGTGGTGGTTGGACGGTTCACATTTATTTCTATATCTCAAGTATAACCTTAACCCCTTCATTACCGAGGTCGTCTTTTCATTATTTTCTGGCATTTATTAGACGATTTCGATTTAGCTTAGGAAGGTCATGCACTAATTATAAGGCTTCCAAGTATCCCAATTCACTATTTTAACTAACACGTCATTCCTGAGGTGCATACAATCGTCTAAATATAGCTGAAATAAAAGAAAAGGACATCCCCGGTAGTGAAGGGGTTAAACACAATCTCAACTAATAACCTCAATGACTCCCAACTATTCTAAAATACCCTTAAATATAACCTCAACTGATCTAAAAATATCCTGTATACGAACCTCCACTAATATCCTGTATACGAACCTCCACTAATATCCTGTATACGAACCTCCACTAATATCCTGTATACGAACCTCCACTAATATCCTGTATACGAACCTCCACTAATAACCTGTATACGAACCTCCACTAATATCCTGTATACGAACCTCCACTAATAACCTGTATACGAACCTCCACTAATATCCTGTATACGAACCTCCACTAATAACCTGTATACGAACCTCCACTAATATCCTGTATACGAACCTCCACTAATAACCTGTATACGAACCTCCACTAATAACCTGTATACGAACCTCCACTAATAACCTGTATACGAACCTCCACTAATATCCTGTATACGAACCTCCACTAATAACCTGTATACGAACCTCCACTAATATCCTGTATACGAACCTCCACTAATAACCTGTATACGAACCTCCACTAATATCCTGTATACGAACCTCCACTAATATCCTGTATACGAACCTCCACTAATATCCTGTATACGAACCTCCACTAATAACCTGTATACGAACCTCCACTAATAACCTGTATACGAACCTCCACTAATAACCGCTATAGCCTGAACGAACCGACTAACGGGCGAACGGATTAACGAACGAAATTACCCGGTAAGGCTTTTTGAGGGGCGGCTTCGGAAGGGCGCCCCCCGCCCCCCCCTCCCCCCGACTTTTAAGGGGAGATGGGCTGGTTCTCTGGGCCCCCTTCTTCTTCGTGTTTAACCCCATTAGTTTTCAGATTTGATGACGTTCGGTCGATTACTTTGACGAGTTTAAGATCTTTCGCCCCATTTCTTTGTCAATAATAAGACCTTTCGTGCTATTTAGTTGTCGATTTTTTCCTGGCGAACGATTGTGAGCCTGTAATTTTGGAAGAACCGGCCGAATTTGTCTACCGAAAAATGTACAAACTAATCTAGAAGGGGATCTAATGGATGTATGTTTAAGCTTGGAGGTCTAGGGAGGAAACTAATACAAGTATTAGTAACATTAATCATCAATTAGAAACTCCAATAAACTAATGAAAGCATATTATGGTTCTCCCGGGATTCGAACTCGGGACACCACACCCAGAACATAAGCATCTAAACCATTACACCACCAACACAGTTAATAATAAAAATATGCATAAATGATCAAATAAATACGCCCATCCCCCCGATTTTTAACCCTTTCTTTACCGAGACGTCTTTTTAGTTTTAGTCTAGCTATATTTAGACGATTAAGTGCAGTTTAAGAAGGATCTGTGGTGGTACAAAGGGTTAAGTGGGATAGTTCGAAGCTTCTTAATGGCTGGCTACCCTTGTTAAGCTGTATACAATCGTTTCATAGTCGCCAGATTAGAATGAACAAGATATCGCCGGTACAGAAGAGGCTACCCCCCCCCCCCCCCTAACTAAAAGGGTGCCTAGCTTAAGGGGAGGTGTTTAGTTGGTTCCCTAGACCTCCATCAAGCTTAAAATTACACCCCCTTGAGTCCCTTTCAAGATAAATTTGTACATTTTTCGGTAGAAAAATGTTCCGGCCGAAGGCCGGTTCCTCTTAAATTACAGGCTCGCTTTCGCTCGCCAGGATACAATTGACACCTGAATGGCACGAAAGGTCTTAATATGGGGTGAAAGTTCTTAAAATCGCTAAACTAATGGGGCAAACGTTTTATAATATCAAAAGCAATGGGGCTAAACATGAGGGAGAAAGGGGTCAAGAAAAAAATCCCTCAAGTGGAAATCTCCCCTTAACAGGGTATGGGGGGGGGGGTCAATGGCCGCCATCTTGTTTCCTAGTCTCTCTCTCTGTTCTATCCTTTCCTTCAACTTTCCTCTTCTATCGGATATGCCATCTCTACTAGAATTAAGTCCTGACCACCTCGTATATATGTAAAACTATGTAAATCTATGTACATTTGTGAGGCAGTCATTGAAGCAGAGTGGTTACATTTCTATAGAAATATGGTTAACCCGTTCAGTACCAGGGACGTCCTTTTCATCATATTCTGACAACTGTTAGGCGATTTTATTCAGCTTAGGAAGGACCTCTAGCAATAATAAGGCTCCAAACTATCTCAACCAACCCTTTTAACTACCACAGATCCTTCCTAAGCTGCACAATATCGTCTAAACATAACTAGAATACAATATATCACACGTCGCTGGTACTGAAAGGGTTAACCCGGTCAATAACAGTTCCGTCCTTTTCATTTTATGGTGGCTACTATTTGATCCTGTTTAGATGTTGCTGATACAAACTATAGAACAGAATATACTTGGTGCCGAGACATCGTTTATTACACCGACTTTACAATCGGCCAAATTATGTTTTGATCAATAATTGGTATCAGCAATATTTACACATGATTTCTTCTTTTTGAGTGAGATATACAAACATGTTTCTACACTTACTCACTCTATTCAACATCTGACAGACATTAATACAGCACAGGGAGAGCCAAACGTAATGACAGCTGAGACATGACTTATTAGCGCCACCGTACATAAACTCATGAAGTAACACCCCGTTCTTAATATTAATCATCAATTACAAACCCCAATACACTTGAATAAACTAATGAAAGCATATGGTCCTCCCGGGATTCAAACTCGGGACACCACACCCAGATCATAAGCATATTATAAACCATTACACCACCAACACAGTTAAAGGTTGAGTACACGATCATAAGAAAGATAGGACAGCTTAGAAATAAAGGATCGCTATAGGAGAAAACAAGATGGCGGCCGGATGTGAAGTTAGCGGGTTCCTCACTTTATGCAGGTACCCTACAAGAAAGGAGCGCCTCCTCTCTCTCTCTCTCTCTCTCTCTCTCTCTCTCTCTCTCTCTCTCTCTCTCTCTCTCTAGTATCTCTCCCCCCCCCCCCCTTTCAGAAACCCTTGCATTTATTCTCAGCCTACAAAAGCCCCCTCCTGCATTCGAACCCTTTACATTGAGGGCTCGATATCTGGCTGACAAGTGATACCTACATTGTTAAGGGGAGGTATTTAGTATATTCCTTAACACCTTCAACAAGCTTAAAATTACACTCTCTAGACCCCCTTTCAAGATAAATGTGTACATTTTTCGGTAGAAAAATGTCGCGGCCGGAGGCCGATTGCTCTTAAATTACAGGCTCGCTATCGCTTGCCAGGAAAAAATAGACACCTTAATGGCACAAGTCTTAAAATTTACAGAAATGGGGCATAATGTCTTAAAATGTCCAAACTACTAGGGCGAACGTCTTAAAATCTCTCAAGCAATGGGGCTAAACATGAGGGAGAAAGGGGCCCAGAAAAAAATCCCTCGAGTGGAAATCTCCCCTTAAGGGGGTAGGAATTATTATTTGGTTTATTTATTTATTTATTTATTTCTACCTTCCTCGCTAGACCTAATATCAAGCTGATAATAACACCTGCAAGATCCCCCCCCCCCCCCCCTTCACGATCAATTTGTACATTTTTTGATGGAAAATGTTCCGGCCGAATGCTGGTTTTTCAGAAAATTCAGGCTCGCTATCGCTCGCCAGGAAATAATCGACACCTAATTGGCACGAAGGGTCTTAAAATTGACAACGAAATGGGGCGAAAGGTCTTAATATCGCTAAACTAATTGGGCGAACGTCTTAATACTTCAAAACTAATGGGGCTAAACACGAGGGAGAAGGGGGTCCAATAAATACAACCACCTCACCCTTAAGCCAGTGTCACACGAGCGTATTTTCCGTCAATTTTCGATAATCAATTTTTTTATCGTAATATGTTGTCTCTTCCATGCGTATTGGAATCGGACACTATACCACAGGCGGATTATGTTTAGCTAGTTAAATGTTGTGGTTTGTTTTTCGTTTGTGTTATGACATCACCGTGGTGGTCGAGTGTGAATCTGCAAGACCCGGGATCGAATCCCTGCCACGGCGGACATTTAGTGGGTGTGGTAGTTCCTGACGACGTATACAGACTAAACACACATAACAAAGCCACTCCAACAGCTTCCTCTCTCTCCAACACCCCTTCTCCTCTCTCTACACTCTTCAGAAAAATAGGAAAAGTAGAATGTAGATACGAGGTACCGTTGTAAAGGCTTATCCCTCAATACCTTCACCTGATCTATGATGTCCCTGTTCGGGCTCTGTCTCGAGTCGACCACCCCCATATATATATATATATATAAAACACACAAAACAAAAATGGGGTAGGTGCCAGAGAATATACTGTACATACAGACATACATGCATACATACATACATACAGACATACATACATACCTACATACATACATAGTTTAATTATTATGACACTTATATTTTGAAGCTGCCAGACGAAAATTGTCCGTAAAAATTGACAGAAAAATTGCTCGCCTGACACCGCATTTAGAACAAACGGATTTATTTATTTCACTCCCAACGCCAAACACCTCCCAGCGAAATTAATGAAAGCTTGTGCTATTCCTGGGATTCGAACCTGAGTTACTCCCTTAACTTTTTGGAAATTTGAGTCCTTTATTAGCTGATTTCTTAGTGTTTAACCCTTTCAGTACCGGAGACGTCCTTTTTATTATATTCTGGCAACTATTAGACGATTTTATTCCACTTAGGAAGGACGTCTACCCATTAACCCCTTCTGTACCGACGACGTCTTTTTAATTTTATTCTAGCTATATTTAGACTATTTTGTGCAGTTTTAAGGACCTGTGGTATTTATAAGGTTAAGTGAGATAGTTCGAAGCCTGTTAATTGCTGGAGGCCCTTTTAAAACTGAATACAGTCGTCTAATAGTAGCCAGAATAAATGTAATACGACGCTGCGGTACAGAAAGGGTTAAGAGGAGATGGCACCCTTTCCCCTGTGTTTAGCCGCATTAGTTTTAATCCTTTTAGCTACCAGACATCTTTCCTAACTTCATGAAATCGTGTATATGTAGCTGAAATCAAATCGTGTATATGTAGCTGAAATCAAATCGTGTATATGTAGCTGAAATCAAATTAGATAGACGTCACCGGTAGTGAAAGGGTTAAGGGGGGATGTTTTTTTTTTTTTTTTTTTTTTTTCCTTTTTTTTTAGGGGGGGGTCCCCCTTTTTTATGAGAAACCAGCCTTCGACCTGGACATTGTTCGACTGAAAATTGTACAAATTAATCTGGAAGGGGGTCTAGGGTGTTTTTTTTTAAAGCTTGATAGAGGTCTAGAGAGGAAACCAAAATAATGATATATAGTATATATACATATCAGCTAATAAGGGCCTCAAATTTCGGGCAAATTAATAAAACATCGAGTCTAGGTATAATAATAACGTCATATCGGCCGTCTTGAATTATAATGGGGAGGCGGTGTAATAGAAAAGTCACAAATATTCCAAGATATTCCGAGATGGCGGTAATTTGGGGTTTGGCTGGAATTGGACCTGGTTTAAGGAAAATTACATTTGGAATTAAATATACAGTATATTTTCTTTAGGCTTATTACCATCATAATATCTCTCTCTCTTTCTCTTTCTCTCTTTATATATATATATATATATATATATATATATATATATATATATATAAAGCGTCATGGTACTGAAGAGGTTAAGCATTTTAAGCATGCTCAAAAGTCTTAGGAAGTCTAGCGCTAACCTTCCCCAATCTATTATTACCATAGTTCACCATAGAGAAAATCAAGAAATTACTATATATTAATTAACCCCTTTAGAATTATGGTGCGTTCGAACAGTCTCTTCTGGCTATCGTTAGACGTCTGTGAGAGAGGGAGAGTGTGTGTGTGTGTGTGTCTGGTCTGTGTGTGTATGTATGTGTGTTGTGAGTGTGTGTGTGTGTGTAGGTAGTATAATTGGGCCTCATTACCCCATAATAATGAGGTAGGAGGCGGTCCGGGCTAGCTAGGACTCTTCGCTAATTTGCCAGTTATTTGCCCTCCCAGGAAAAAGGGCAAGAGAGAGAGAGTGAGAGAGAAAGTAAAATAATAGATAGATAGCTAGATAGACAGAGAGAGAGAGCGAGAATGATAGTATTATAGAGATTGGGTTTTTGTTTAGTGTAGGATTTTTTTTTTTTACTTTTCGTTCGTTCGTTCCATTCGTTTGTCTTGTATAGGAAAAGTGTTTGTGAAGTTTCGTTACATTGGGGTTTGTTATTGATGATTAATGTTAAGAACGGGGTGCTACTTAATAAGAAAAGAATGTTTCCTTCGTTCTATTTATCTTGTATAGCAAATTCATGCTCGTTTGTGGCTTTCGAAATTCGTGCGGTCTCTTAAGGGGAGATGGGCCGTTTTTCTGGTCCATCTTCTCCCTCATGCATAGCCCCATCAGTTTTCAGAATTTAGTATGTTTGCCCCATTAGTTTGTCGATTTTAAGACCTTCTGCCCCATTTCCTTGTCAATATTAAGACCATTTGTGCTATTTAGGTGTTGATTTTTTCCTGGCGAAGGATAGTGAGCCTGAAATTTTGGAAGAACCGGCCTCCCACTCACTCTCTTCCCCTTTCATTTCCTCTTCCGCGTCGTCCCTTCCCATATTTCCCTCTCTCTCCAGTTCCTCCCCCTATAAGTCCTTCCCTTCCTCTCTCTCCAGTTCCTCCCCCTATAAGTCCTTCCCTTCCTCTCTCTCCAGTTCCTCCCCCTATAAGTCCTTCCCTTCCTCTCTCTCCAGTTCCTCCCCCTATAAGTCCTTCCCTCCCTCTCTCTCCAGTTCCTCCCCCTATAAGTCCTTCCCTTCCTCTCTCTCCAGTTCCTCCCCCTATAAGTCCTTCCCTCCCTCTCTCTCCAGTTCCTGCCCCTATAAGTCCTTCCCTCCCTCTCTCTCCAGTTCCTCCCCCTATAAGTCCTTCCCTCCCTCTCTCTCCAGTTCCTGCCCCTATATGTCCTTCCCTTCCTCTCTCTCCAGTTCCTCCCCCTATATGTCCTTCCCTTCCTCTCTCTCCAGTTCCTCCCCCTATAAGTCCTTCCCTCCCTCTCTCTCCAGTTCCTCCCCCTATAAGTCCTTCCCTTCCTCTCTCCTCTCTCTCTCATCCCCCTTTCCTATACTCACCACTTCTTCCCTCCTACTCCCCTTCCACCTCCTCTCCCAATTCCCCTATCCTCATCCCTCCCTCCCCCTTCCATTCCCATACTCTCTTCCCTCCCACTATTATTCCCACTTCCCTTCCCCCTCCTCCCTCCCTCCCCCTTCTCTTCCCATACTCACTTCCCCCCCTTCTTATTCCGTACACTCCACCGTCCTCCTTCCCATCCCCCTGCCCTCCCATTCCATAACCCCCCCCCCCCTCCCTACCACTTCCTCCATCATCCTCTCCCATTCCCCTCCATCCTTTCCCCTCCCTTCATTCCCTTCCCATACTCACTCTCCCCTCCCCCCCCTTCTCGTTCCATACCCTCCACCCTCCCATCCCCCTTACCTCCCATTATATAACCCCCAACCCCCTCATCCTCTCCCATTCCCCCCATCCTTCCCTTCCCTGCCCATATTCTCTTTACTCCCTCCCATAGCGGGGGATATGGGTAAGAGAGTGATGGGTGGGGAGAGAGCCCTATGCTTTGCTAGCCTTACCTTCCACTTTGTAGCAAATTCTATGTTAGCATAAGTCCGGATTGCCTAGTAGGGACTGCAAGGTATGTGCAGTCTTTATGTAACTCCATGTAACTCTCCCTCCCTTCCCACTCCCCTTCCATTCCCTCCATCCTACCCCCTCCCTCCCTTCCCTTCCCATATTCCCAATCCCTCCCACCCTTCCCTTCCCATACTCACTTCCTACCTCTCCCCCATCTCACTCCCCCTCCCTCCCACCCTTCCCTTCTCATACTCACTTCCCCCCTCTCCCCCATCCCACCCACCCCCTTCCTTCCCTTCCCATACTACCATCCTACCTCCTCCCTCTCTTCCCATACTCCCATCCTACCCCTTCCCTCTTTCCTTCCCTGCCCATACTCACTTTCCCCATCCACCCATCGCGATCTTCTCCCATCCCCACTCCCCTTCCATCCCCCCCCCACCCCTCCCCTTCCCATATTCACTTCACTCCCTCCCTACTCCCCCCCCTTTCCGCCCTCCCCCCCCCCCCCCCCACATTCCCATCCCTATCTCTCCCCCTCTCCTCATCCCTATCTCTCCCCCTCTCCCCATCAACTGTCCTCTCGATTATTGGGTGGTCAACGGGCCGGAGCAGCACGAGTCTCTCTCAAGAGGCTTATCGACAAAACTCACGATCAAATTGCCTGGGATTGAGTCTGGGGGTTGGGGGAGGGGGGGGGGGGGGTCATCTTTGGAGTGGCATGGCTTCTGGCAAGGGTCAGTCAGTCGAGATACCACCAAGTCTGCAGTCACATTTACAGTGTATACAGTATTTTGTCTGGGTTTTATCGTCATTTGTTTTCCTTAAATGCACAAAATCTAGACTTTATTTAATCCCCCTAGACCTTACATATAGCCCTTATTTAGCTGGTGTTTCTCGAGGCTCTGATTTTTTAGGTTTCTTTTGACTGCGGAGGCGAAGCGAAGTGGAAAAAAATCTCTGAGACGCTGCCCTCATCTCTTCCCCCTCCCCCCTCTCCCCTCTCCCTCTCTCTCTCTCGAGGTTCGGCCAGGCAATCAAGATCAATTACCTTTTAATCGCCGAAAATTAATCGTTGGTCAGGAAGAGATGATCAGGCGACCGCGGGGAGGAGGGAGGGGAAGGGGGGAGATTGAGAAGAAGGGAAAAATGAGAGAAGAGGAGAGGGAAGAGAGGAGGAGAAGGGAGGGGTAGGGGTGTGGGAGGGGTGGGGATTGAGAAAAAGGGAATAATGAGAGAGGAGAAGAAGATGGAAGGGGGAAGAGGAGGGGGGGGGGCGCTTGAGAAGAAGGGAAGAACGAAAGAAGAGAGGAATAGGAGGTAAGAAACAAAGAGGAGGTATGAGAAATTAAAGGGAGGGGATTGAAAAGGAAACGGCTAAAGGGAAGGAGGGGAGAGAGAAAGAGAAGATGGGAAGAGAGATAATAAAGATAGATTGGAGAGACTGAAGGAAGGTGATTGACAAATAGAAGGATTGAAGGAAGATTGAAAGGATGAATGCAAGAGATAATATAAAGATTGATAGGAGAAACGGAAGAGAGGTGAATATAGAGAAGGAGAGAGAGAGAGAGAGGGGGGGGCGGAGAAACGAAGTGAAGGTGATTGAAAAGGAGATGGCTGAAGAGAGAGAGTGAAAGGGAGAACGGGAAGAAAGAGATAGAGATATACTGTATATAGATAGATAGATATGAGAGGCAGAAGGAAAGGAAGGTGATTGGAAAAGAGAGAGAGAGAGAGAAGGAAGGAAGGTAATTGAAAAGGAGAAGGATGAAAGGAAAAAGTGAGAGAGGGAAAGAAAGAAAGAAGGAGAGGGGAGAAGATGAAGGAAGAAGAAAGGCAGCTAAATAGGAGATGGAGAAAAACGGAAGGAAGGGGATTGTAAAGGGGAAGAGAGAAAAAGGGGAAAGGGAGAGATGTGGAAGAAGAAGAGGGATGTGTAAAGGGAGATATAAGAGAAAGAAGAATGAGAAAATGGAGAGAATAGGGAGGAATGAAAAAGAAGAAGATGGAATTATAGCGAGGGTAAGAGAAAGGGATGAAAGAGAGAAAGTGAAGAAAGAAAAAGTGGAGAAAGAAAGGAAGTGGAAAAAGAGAAACGGAGAAAGAAAGTGGATAACGTGGAGAAAGAGAGAAAACGCAGAAGGGTGAGAGCGTGAAGAAAGTGGAGAAAGAGGAGTTGCAGGGTCTGGTAAATATGTTTGGAACAGTGTGCGAAAAACGGAATCTGAAGGTAAATGCGGGGAAGAGTAAGGTTGTGGTCTTTGAAAGGGGTGAAGCCACAGAGTGTGAGGTGAAGTTGAACGGTCAGGCTATGGAGATTGTCAGCTCATTTAAGTATCTGGGCAGTGTGTTGAGTAAAGATGGGAGTATGGATGAAGAAGTGCGGGAGAGGGTGCAACAGGGGAAGAGGGCTGTAGGAACGTTGAAAGCAGTAACAAGAAATAGGGTGATCAGCATGGAAGTAAAGAAGTCCTTGCATGACAGTGTGGTAATTCCGACATTGACTTACGGAAGCGAAGCATGTACGTTGGTGGAGAGACTCGGACCAAGAGTGAGAGGGGTGGAAATGAGTTACTTGAGAAGTGCGTGTACATGGAGGGATAGACAGACGAAAGATGAAGTAAGAGGGAGGTGTGGTGTGGAGGTAGATGTGCTGGAAAGTGTGAAAAGGAACAACTTGAGATGGTTCGGCCATATGGAACGTATGGGAAGCGAGAGAATGACTAAGAGGGTGTACGAGAGCGAGGTGGAAGGACAGAAAGGGAGAGTAAACCGAGTGAGAGGTGGAAGGATGGAGTGAAGAAGTATATGGATGAAGTCGGTGCTGGTTGGGAGGAGGGGCGTCGACTGACCGGGGACAGAGGTGCATGGGGGCTTTTCGTTTGTGGCCATGCATTCGGGGATCACGGCTTCTGGCAATAGATAGATAGATACAGTATATGGATAGATAATTATAGAACAAAGGGATAGGATAGCGTTGACATGTACTAATCGGATAATAATAGCGTAACTTATATGATCCGCTGTACATCCGGAAGTGAAGGGGGAACTACTAAGCCGGTTAGGAAGGGGGAAGGTGTAGCAGAAGGAGAGCGGCCGGCACTGATTAACGACAGATTTGCATATATTCCAATTCATGTGGTCATTTATTTATAAATTTAGTAAATATTTTTAGTTTCCTCCCACATTTATATATTAATTTAGTTATTATTTTCAGTTTCTTCCTAAGACCTCCATCAAGCTTTACAAAATACATTTTTCGGTAGAAAAATGTTCTGGCCGAAGGCCGGTTACTCATAAATTATAGGCTCGCTATCATCGCTCGCCAAAAAAAATACACATACTGTAAATGGCATAAAAGGTCTGAAAATCGCCTAACTAACGGGGATAAACATGAGGGAGAAGGGGACCCAGAAAAACAAACCTCCCCTTAAACCGGTGTCACACGAGCGTTTCATCCGTCCGTTTGTCAGGCAATTATTGTAATCTGGCAGCTTCAGAATTTCAGTTACATCAGAAATCAGCCACCTCGCATAATCTACCTTCAGTCTATAGTCTATTCGCTGTAAGTAGGCGAGCAATCATGACCTCTAACCTCTGTAACTCAAAAAACGACTAATCGAGCTAATATGTCTACCGTTTGGGAAGGGCCAGCCAGGGAATAGGTGTGGACATTTACAGCCCATTTGCTCTAGCCCTGTTTTGAGTTACAGAGGATAGAGGTCATGATTTCTCGCCTACTTACAGCGAATAGACTATAGCATAATCTACCTTCAGTCATGTTTCCGGTGCCAATGGGAAAGAGCCTCTAAAATATCACGAGAAAAAAACTTGCTCATCGAAAATTGCCGGAAAAATCGCTCGTGTGACACTGGCTTTACACCGGGGATTATTGCCTAGGGTCTGATTAGTTGACCACTTGACCACACAGAAGCCTATGTACAGTTGCCCACATAAGTTCTCTGTCCCTCTCCGTGATCTTATATGGAAATATATAATGCGCATGGTTGAATCACATGTTTCATTTCATATGACGGCAAACTGAATTCCTTAGCAGCTAATTTCTCAATACTTAATGACAAAATATGAAACCACTATGTGTCTGCATCATATCAAGACCAAGTTGAAATATTTAGCACCATATTTCACTACAAATTCTTCAAAATAACTGAGAAATCTTGATGGGAACTTTGTAATTTACCGTCAGTTGATAGGAAACAGAGTATAGTTTAGTTGCTTATGCAGTGGTTGACTCATATGATTAGTCTTGATTTCCAGCTGATGGTAAATTGCCATGTTACTATCTTGGTTACTCGGCTATTAGTTGTACACTCGGTCAAAAAAGTATCTGCACCTCTACGCTGATCATCTGGTGTGTACAGCTCGGTAGTATAGATCGTAGGTCGTAGGTAGTAGGGCCTAGGTAGTATAGATCGTAGGTCGTAGGTAGTAGGGCCTAGGTAGTATAGGTAGATGGTAGTATTGATGGATATAGCTACAGGTAGATATGCCAACCCTACCGACCTGTACACACCAGATGATCAGCGTAGAGGTACAGATACTATTTTGACCGAGTGTACAATCGGCCTAATAAGTGATGTCTCGCCACCAAGTATATTTCGATCAATAATTGGTATCAGCAATGTCTAAAGCTTGATTTATTCGTTTCGAGTGAGATATACAAACATGTTCCTACACTTACCCTCCCTATTCAACATCTGACAGACATTAATACAGCACAGAGCGAGCCATACGTAATGACAGCTGAGATATGTCGTTTTTTTTTTTTTTTTTTTTTTTTTTTTTGAGATTATAAGACATTCGCCCTTTTAGTTTGGCGATTCTAAGAACTTTCACCCCATTTCTTTGTCAGTATTACTACCTTTCGTGCCATTTAGGTGTCGTTTTTTTCTGGCGAGCCTGTATTTTAGGAAGAACCGGCCTTCGGCTGGGACATTTTTCTACCGAAAAATGTAAAAAAACAAAAAACAAATCTGAAAAATGTACAAATTTATCTAAGGGGTGTTTTGTTTAAGCTTGATGGAGGTCTAGCAAGGAAACTAGAAAATATATGAATAACTGAAGAAATAGACCCCCCAAAACAGCCACCATCCCCTTAATAATCACAGTCGCACAAGTCTATCAGCTGGAACTATTGCCATGTACTGTAAGTGGGCTGTAATTTTCATGAGTCGTTGACACCGATTATAGTACATTTTAATTTGTCCATCCATTATCGAGAAAGGAGCTGATAAGGTAGTGACATGTTCGACAAGTTTAAAACAAAATCGAGTATAGTTTGATTTGCAAATGTAGATGTAGTATCTTTGAAATAGTGTAAAGTTTCGCGGTGATGATTTGGGGTAATTACATATAAACCCAGGTCAGGTCAGGTGAAGGTATTGAGGGATAAGCCTTTACAACGGCACCTCGTAGCTACTTTCTTTTGTTTCTGAAGAGTGTAGAGAGGGGAGAAGGAGTATTGGAGACAGAGGAAGCTGTTGGAGTGGTTTTGCTGTGTGTGTTATTAGTCTATATACGTCGACGAGGTGTCCCCCGACTGGGTGCGAGCATGTGAAGCATGCTAGGACGTACTGCCACACCCACTAAATTTCTGCCTTGGCTGGGATCGAACCCAGGTCAAGCAGATTCACACGTGAGCGTGCTCTCCTCTCGGCTGCCGCGGCGGTAGCTACCGATTCTTATTATTGTTTGACTACGTGAATATTGAGTTGTCATGTATAAAGTATAGTAATTCAATGTTTATATCTTCCCCCAGACACGAGCAGTTGGTGGGTGGCGCTAAAGGGCGAGTGTTAATCTTCACTTTGGTTCTGTTATTCATGAATTTCAGTAAGCCAGGTAGAGAGCTTTAGATTAGTGGAATAACTTGTTCGCATAAAGGAAATTATTCGGTTCATAAAGCCCGTGAACAGGAATACTAACATCAAGCATTTAATTTTACTCTTGATTGTAAGTTAAATCTTATGATCTTTGTTGAATTGATAAAATATGTGTTAACATTTGCGATGGAATGAACGTTCGTGTATACTGTATATACACACACATACACATAATCTTATCGTATTCTGTTACTTTAGAGGAAACAAGTATGAACACCGAATATGGAAGGAAACGAAGACATTGGTTCATTTATTAAATACTATGGTTCATTTATTACATACTATTATTGGTAGTGCAATAACCTATAATTATGTTCCAACTACACCTAATGGAAATAGAATTAATTGAGAATCGATTAACACAGTATGTAAAATCGTAAATAAATTAAGCCCAGGGCGAACACGATGAATTGGTTTATTAAATTATGTAAAATGTAAAAATATATATACAGTAACTAGAGAGAAAATTAATGTTGTAAATGGGTACATTAAATTATGTGAAGTGTAAACAGGTAAATAAGTAAAAACAAGAAGAACGCAGTACGGTATATAGGTATATTACATTATGTGTGAAGCTACTAGGAACTGAAGTTTTCGCAGAGAGGCACCAGTCCTGACATTATTCTTGACTGACTGCTGGCTTAATAATCCAATAGGGTTGATAGCCTCTGAAGTCTTATTTTAACTCATTAAAAAAAAAGTAAGTACTTTCTATCTATAACTTAACTAATTAATTCTTAGCTTACCCTTCCTCTATCCAAATTACTCTACTTTCTTTCCACTCCCACCATCATTATCATAAAAAAGTAAATAATTGAAACAAGAAGTATGCAGTAACTAGGTACAGTACCGTATATTACATTATATGCGAAGCTGAATAAGTGAAAACCAGAAGAACACAGTAAATTGGTATATTACATTTTATCAAGTTTAAAAAGTAAAATTAGTAAAATCCAGACGAATGCAGTAAATACGTATATATATATATATACATTAAAGTCCTGAACGTTCTATTTGACTTGCAATGTGCTGGCTTATTAATCCAATAGGGTTGATAGAAGTCCTATTTATCAAACTAAAAAGATATATAAGTAAAAAACAAGAAGAACACAGTAAATAATCGGTGTATTAAATTGTATAAAGTATAATAAAGTAAAACTAAAATGCAGTAAATAGGTATATATACATTATGTGTGGAGCTAAGTAAGTGAAAACCAGAAGAACGCAGTAAATTGGTATATTACATTATGTGAGTGTTGGCTCTGGCAAGGATGGTGGTGGTGGTGCGGACAGAAAGGTAGTAGCCAGCCACAGCCTACATTAGACACCTTAGGGTAACGGAGATCGGCCAACCTCCGCCATATTGGTGCCACGGGTTTCATTAACCTCTCGCCATACTCTAATAATGTCCATAGTCGTAAAATCGTCATACGAAATATTATATTCTTCTTGTTTGCTATATTCTTATTGTTTTCACTTATTTATCTGGCAATACTGGTACAGGGTATACAGTGTGGTATTAGTATATAAACTCTACGTGATCAAAACTAATATATCACCCCGTTGTTTAATAATAATGAAAATAATTTAAATAATAATCTTTATTTAGGATCAAGACATGTACAATACATTAAGAAATATTAACATAATACATACAGCTAAACTGAGCCCATGACATTTGTTCATTTTTATATGGGCTCCCTGATAATATGTTTAGGAAAATTAGCAGCAATGTTTTTCTAAAGATCGACTTTGATTTCACACAAAGTTATTGAAGTTCACAGTTACAAAAAGACGTCTTCTTACTTATACTGTATATTGTAGTTCACTGTTACAAAAAGACGTCTTCTTACTTAGATATTGTAGTTCACTGTTACAAAAAGAAAGAGAGAGAGAGGGTTGTCCGGTCTCCGTTCCTAACAGGGTCTTTCGAGCATCCAGCATCTCTCGCTGTTTTTGTTTATACCTGGAGCGCCGCAGTCCGAGGTGCTTTTCTTGTTTACCCGGCAGCAGCATTAGTTAGCTAGGGGGGCGCCACGACTAACACTTTTTATACCGGGCTCGTACTTGCATTACCTGCTGCCTATCTTACCTCAGGCTCACGATGGGGGGAGGGGGATGAAAGGGGGAAGGAGGGCTGACGGAGAGAGGGAGGGAAGGAAGGGAGAGGGCTGAGGAGGAGAGGGTGAAAGGGGGAGGTAAGGGCAGGGAGAGAGGGGTGGAGGGCTGATCAGGGCTGGCGAAGAGGATGAGGGAGGGATGGAGGGCTAAGGATAAGGGCAGGGAGGGAGGGCTGAGAAGGAGAGGCAGGGAGAGAGGGCTGACGAAGAGGGTGAGGGAGGGAAGGAGTTCGGAGGAGGAGAGGGAGGAAAAAGAGGGTTGGGGTGGGGGAGAGAGTGCAGAAGAGATGGAGGGTTAGGGAGAGAGTGCAGAAGAGGGGGAGGGGGGGGGTGCCTGGAATATTACGATAGAACTGTTAACATTTAGGTGAACCAGTATTCTTGGTGGTGGGATTGTTTAGTGGGATTATAATGCTGGCTAGATGTTTGTTCTTTATTTAATAATACTGTGGAACTGCTAACCCTCTCACAATTATACAACGCATTACTCTTCTAGTTTCTGGCTATTATTAGACGATTTTATTCAGATTAGCCCTTTCTGTACCGGCTACGTCTTTTCAGTTTTATTCTATGTGTATTTAGAGGTTTTGTGCAGTTTAAGAAGGATCTATGGTAGTTTTGTTGTTGTTCCCCAAGCTGCCTGGCCGAACAGCCCCAAGGCCCCGAGCAAGGTCAAGGCCATAACCGAGCGCCCCCACAGAACCCTCCCTGCCGACCACAATAAAGCCTGGGTGACCGAAGCCACTCCATGGCGGGGAGCTGAGGAGGGTGCGGAAACGCCCGGGAAACCAAAGACCCACCCAGGGCCCTGTGCCCCTCAGCAATTATGAAGAGAAAGTTGGGGGGCAAAGGAAAAATGTGACGCTTTGGCTTCCAGTCTTGGTAGATTGGGATGACCTCCCAATCTACCAAGATTGGAAGCCAAAGCGTCACATTTTTCCACGGAAGAGACGCCGTCACTTGAGATCTAGAAAATATATAAGTAAAAGGAACAGTCAGACTAAGCTATGGGTATGGCAGAGATCGCTCAGTTCTCACTCTGATAGACCAGCCCATCACCACATGACTAGAACCCAATCCTCTCAGCATCAGCTAGGAAAGGCCCTAGAAAGCCACCTTTGGCGGGGGGATAGCTCCCCTATTTCAACCCCTTTCGGGGTTGGGCACCCGCCCAGCAATGGTAGTAAAAAGGGTTAAGTGAGATACTTCAAAGCCTGTTAATTGCCAGAGATCCTTCCTAAACTGAATAAAATTGATTAGTAGTAGCCACAATAAATTAATAAGACGTCACCGGTACCGAAGGGATTAGGAAGGTTATATGGAAGTCAGAGGGTCAATTGGGCCAGTCATCCTCTTTCGGGTCTTCGGTGAGCTCTTTTCTATTGCGCTAGAGATATCGAAGTCCTTCGATGGAGTCTTTCACAGTGTTTTTATTTCTAAACTACCCTCCTTCGGTTTCTATCCCTCCAATTGTGCCTTTGTCTCTAATTTCCTTTCTGGCCGTTCCATAGCTGCGGTTGTGGACGGCCATCCTTCACTTCCTCACCCTATCTACCTGTGTTCTTCAGGGTTCTGTCATATCTCCAATTCTCATTCTAATATTTATAAATGATCTTCTCAACTGTACCTCCAGTCCTATCCACTCATATGCTGACGACTCCACCTTACACTATTCAACTAGTTTTCCAGAACGCCCCAGCAAGCAATCCCTTAAAAACTGATGTGATGAAGCCTTATAACACTTCTCTTCCGATCTAGCTACCATGTTCAATTGGAGCAGAGAAAACTTTGTTGCTTTCAATGCTTCCAAAACCCAATTTCTCCATTTATCTACCCGTCAAGAACTCACATATACTCCAACAATACAAAAATCAACCTTACCCCTGCACAGCTTTACGCTCTGTACAGCGGCACAGTGCATCCATGTATTGAGTATTGTTCACATGTGTCAGGAGGATCATCTCACACAGCACTTCCAGACAAAGTAGAAAAGAAAGCCTTTTGTCTCGCTAACTCCCGTCCACTCACCGGTTCTCTGCAATCTCTCTCTTTGCCGCAATGTTGCATCTCTCTCACTATTCTATCGATATTACAATAATCAGTGTTCCTCAGAGCTCTCTCGGTGTATGCCACCTCTACGTAGGGTATGTAGTACCCGTCTTGCAACACAATCCCTCCCCTACTCTGTGCAACTCTCCAACCCAAGAGTGAAACGATACTCCCAATCTTTCTTCTATTCAACAGCTGAGCTCTGGACCTCTCCCTGAATCCATCTTTCTCTCTTCCTATGACTTAATTTACTTCAAACTCCGTGTGTCCAGGCATTTTGGCTCGAACATCCCTTGATTTTGGCCTTGTCACTCTTTCAACTGTGGGTTAGATACTCGTCACAGACAGTTTTGCCTTTTGTCTCCCTCATCCACATAACAAAAATATGGAAGTCAGAGGGTTGATTGGGCCAGTTTTTGCCAGTTTTACTCTCACAGATCCTTCCGAAGTTGTATACAGTATAATCCTCTAGTGATAGACATAATAAAGTGTTAAACCGCGTCACAATCCTGAAGGGGTGAACATTTAGATGACTCACTATTTTTGATGGCATAGTTTGTGTTAATTGACCACTTGCGAGTTTCAGGCTATAAGGAAGCTGGAGCCGTAAACATCGATATCAAACCGAAATGCAATTATATTGTAGGTTTCTGATGAGAAAGTATGGTGAATTTAATCTTATGTTTCTAGATGCACTACACTCATATTTCAGCTGGTAATTCTGCTAAATATCGATGTCTACAACTCCAACTTCCTTATAGCCTGAAACACACACAAGTGGTCAATTGGTGGCATTATTGAGATCGTGTTTACCCATTTGAGTCGTATAGGTAGATTACAAATTATAGAAAATCGTCTAATGGTGACCAGAATATGAAGAAGATTACGTGTTGGTGGTGAAAGGGTTAAGGGGAGATTTCCACTTGAGGGATCTTTTTTCTGGACCCCTTGATCCCTTATTTTAAGCCCCGTTGCTTTTGAGATTTATTAGATGTTCGGCCCATTTGTTTGACGAATTTAGAACTTTCGTCCCATTTCTATCAATTTTAAGACCTTTCGTGCCATTTAGGTGTCGATTTTTTCCTGGCGAGCGATAGCGAGCCTGTAATTTACGAGGAACCGGCTTTCGGCCGAGACATTTTTCTACCGAAAAATTTACACATTTATCTTTAAAGGGTGTCTAGGGGGTGTAATTTTGGGCTTGATGGAGGTCTAGAGAACAAACTAATTAACTCCCCTTAAGACAGTAATTAACTCCCCTTAAGACAGTAATTAACTCCCCTTAAGACAGTAATTAACTCCCCTTAAGACAGTAATTAACTCCCCTTAAGACAGTAATTAACTCGCCTTAAGACAGTAATTAACTCCCCTTAAGCCAGTAATTAACTCCCCTTAAGCCAGTAATTAACTCCCCTTAAGACAGTAATTAACTCCCCTTAAGACAATAATTAACTCCCCTTAAGACAGTAATTAACTCCCCTTAAAACAGTAATTAACTCCCCTTAAGACAGTAATTAACTCTCCTTAAGACAGTAATTAACTCCCCTTAAGACAGTAATTAACTCCCCTTAAGACAGTAATTAACTCTCCTTAAGACAGTAATTAACTCCCCTTAAGACAGTAATTAACTCCCCTTAAGACAATAATTAACTCCCCTTAAGACAGTAATTAACTCCCCTTAAGACAGTAATTAACTCCCCTTAAGACAGTAATTAACTCCCCTTAAGACAGTAATTATTATAATAACTGAAATGGAACATTATGTATTACAGAAAAGCCTTTGGACTGGTAGACCTTACCTGGTCTTAAGGGGGGGGGGGTGACCTGATTTTTTTTTTATTTATCTCCTTTCTCTCTTTCCCTTGCTTGTATCCATTCGGCCCCATTCAGCCAACTATTTAAAGACGTTTATCCCCATCTAGGTGTTTATTTCTTCCTGGCGAGCGAAAGCGAGCCAGCATTATATGAAGAAATCCGGCTTCGCCGGAGACATTTTTCTATCGAAAAATGTACAAATTTAGCCTGCTGTCAAAATTTGTGAAAAGATATGCTGGCTCGCTACCGCTCACCAGTAAAAAATTGACACCTGGATGGGGATAAAAGTCTTAAAACAGTAGTCTGAATGGGGCCAAATGGATACAAGCCAGAGAAAGATAGAAAAGGACAGAAACAAAAACAGGTCACCCCCCTTAATATAATTGATATAATTAAGCTTTAAGGGGGGGGGCGTATTAAGCTTTAAGGGTGGGTGGGCGTATTAAGCTTTAAGGGGAGGTGGGCGTATTAAGCTTTAAGGGGGGGGGGCGTATTAAGCTTTAAGGGGGTGGGCGTATTAGCTTTAAGAAGGGGTGGGCGTATTAAGCTTTAAGGGGGTGGGCGTATTAAGCTTTAAGGGGGGGGGGTACGTATTAAGCTTTAAGGGTGGGTGGGCGTATTAAGCTTTAAGGGTGGGTGGGCGTATTAAGCTTTAAGGGGGGGGCGTATTAAGTTTTAAGGGGGGGGGCGTATTAAGCTTTAAGGGGGGGGGCGTATTAAGCTTTAAGGGGGGGTGGGCGTATTAAGCTTTAAAGGGGGTGGGCGTATTTATTAACTCATTTAGGCCTACGTATTATTGTATTATTATTGTTTTAGTTTAGTTTCCTCCCTAGACCTTCATCAAGCTTAACCCCCCCACGGATAAATCGACGCCTAAATGACACGAAAAGTCATAATATTGACCCCAAAAAATGGGACGAAAGATCTTAAAATCACCAAATTAATGGGCCAAACGTCTTAAAATCTGAAAACTAATAACAATAATAATAAGATTGATAAAAACAAGTAATGAACCCCCTCCCCCCCCCCCCCCCCAGCATCTCCCTGGCGACACTTGGCAACTCCGGGAGCGACAGTGGCCAAACGTCACATTTTTCCGTATAATAAACCACCCGTGTTGCCTTAAGCCGATTACCGTGTAAGGCATGAGAATTAATTAATTGGATATTGATGCGGGTTTGACGAGGGTGAGAGAGAGAGAGAGTGTGAGTGAGAGGGAGAGGGAGAGAGAGAGTGTGAGTGAGAGGGAGAGAGAGAGAGCGAGTGAGAGTGTGAGTGTGAGTGAGAGGGAGAGAGGCTGGGCGTGTGTGAGAGTTCTGGACTTGTGGTAAAGATCTATATATATGTACAGTATGTGTATACACAGGCACATAGCCAATAGTTGGGGGTGGCCGACTCGAGACAGAGCCCGAACAGGGACAACACAACACTACATACAATATATATACCTGTATATATATATATATATTAACAGGCTTCGAACAATCTCACTAATAAAAATAATATTATTAGTAGGTTTAGGGATATTTCTTCGAGAGGCCGGTCTATATGATCTGTGCCCCATGAATATTCTTTCCTCTCACTTAAACAGTAGGCTACCATAGTGCGGTTGGGAATATGAACATGATTAGATTAATATCCAGTATTCGAGAATGGATAATAAGTCGTAGGCGTGTGCATAAACCTTTAACCGTCCTGGTGGTGTAATGGTTAAGGTGGCAAAAATATGTGTGTGATAACCCGGGTTCGAATCCCGGTGGATCATATATACTTTAATTAATTTCATTGGGGGTGTGGTGGTGAGATTAATACAAATAATATTAAGGGGAGATTTCCACTTGAGGGATTTTTTTCTTTGCCCCTTTCTCACTCATGTTTAGCCCTGTTGCTTTTGAAATTTTAAGACGTTCGCCCCATTAGTTTGGCGATTTTAAGAAGTTTCACCCAATTTATGTCACTTTTAAGACCTTTCGTCCCATTTAGGTGTCGATTTTTTCCTGGCGAGCGATAGCGAGCCTGTAATTTAAGAGGAACCGGCCTTCAGCCGGGACATAAGCAAACGGCAAACGGCAAACGTTTTATAATATCAAAAGCAATGGGGCTAAACATGAGGGAGAAAGGGGTCAAGAAAAAAATCCCTCAAGTGGAGATCTCCCCTTAAACTGCACAACAGTGTCTAAATATAGCGAGTAAAACCGATATGACGTCGCCGTTACAGAAGGGGTTAAAGCTTCCAGACAATAATTGCTCGTAAAAATTGCCGGAAAAAGCGCTGGTGTGACCCCGGCTTTATAGGGCTTCTGATCCTTCCTTCCCTCGTTAAGCCGGTATCACACGAGCGCTTTTTCCCTCAACATTTATCCTCAACACTGGTCTGGCAGCTTATGAGGCCAACATAATATATGATTTCTGTCATCTAAAGGCATCTACCATCAGTCTAGTTTCCGATACCAGTGCAAAGTATTCCAGAAATGTTGCCAGAAAATGTTTGATCATGGAATGTTGACTATAAAAGCTCTCGTGTGATACCGACTTTACCGATAGATTATTCTCAGCGGTAGACGGAGAGTGTGTTGGACTATATACAGTATATATATATATATATATATATATTTTTTTTTTTTTTTTTTTTTTTTTTTTCAATTGATGGAAAATTGACTCCCTTAGTATCTGATTTTTCGATTCTTAAGGTGAGGCTGATGGGTTGTTGAGGTTAAGGGGAGATGGGTCGTTTTTCTGGTCCCCTTTCTCCCTCGTGTTAAGTCTCAATTGTTTTGAGATTTTATGACGTTCGGCCCATTAGTTTGGCGATATTCAGACCTTTTGCCCCATTTCTTTGCCAATATTAAGACCTTTAGGGGTCGATTTTTTTCCTGGCGAGCGATAGCGAGCCTGTATTTGAAGAGGAATCGGCCTTCGGCTGGGAAATTTTTCTACCGAAAAATGTACAAATATATAGGGGAAGGGCCCCCCCCCCCCCCCCCCCCCCCGTCTTGTGGGTGGTTTTGTTTCTAAGTTTGATGGAGGTTTAGAGAGCAAACTAAACCCCCACCCACACCCCCACCCACACCCACACCCCCACCCACACCCACAAGACCCCCCTTCGATATAAATTTTTACATTTTTCGGTAGAAAAATTTCCCGGCCGAAGTCCGATTCCTCTTCAAATACAGGCTCGCTATCGCTCGCCAGGAGAACAATCGACCCCTAAATGGTACGAAAGGTCTTAATATTGTCAAAGAAATGGGGCAAAAGGTCTGAAGATCGCCAAACTAATGGGGCGAATGTCTTGAAATCTCATAACTAATAGGGCTAAACATGAGGGTGGAGGAGGACTCGAAAACCCAACTGCCTACCCTTAACTTCTCTTGACACACATAAGATATATACGTGCACAGTAGGCTACATAATCAATCTTTCCTTCATCCTATGATTTAAGCTGCTTTAAACTTCGTATATCCAGGTATTTTGACCCCAACGTCTCTTGAATTTAGCCCTGTCACTCGTTTGGGTTTGGGGGAGACACTCGTTACACGCAGCCTGCCTTTTGTTTCCTTCATACGCATAAAGAACAAATAGGCAACATTCGGCAATACTAACTAGTACAGGATATGGTGTTTGATATTCGGATGTATAACAAATAAATAAATAAAGGCAATTTAAATAATGTCAATAATAATAAAATATCAACCCATTGCTCGATAAATAGGGTACCAACATGGCGGCCAAATAAACCAAAATAGTCGGTCTCTTCTTACGCCAGGATCTCTATACAGGAGCGCTGCCCATACTCTGCACAGTCGGTTACAAACGTTCCGGACCTCTTATGTCTGCCTTAAAGGGGGTGACCTGCTTTTTTTTATTTCTCTCCTTTTCTCTCTTTCTCTGGCTTCTATCTATTCAGCCCCATTCAGCCAACTATTTTAAGACTTTTATCCCCATCTAGGTGTCAATTTATTCCTGGCGAGCGATAGCGAGCCAGCATTATATGAAGAAAACCGGCTTCGCCGGAGACATTTTTCTATCGAAAAATTTACAAATTTAGCCTGCTGTCAATTGTTTTGTTTAAATATGCTGGCTCGCTACCGCTCACCAGTAAAAAAATTGAAACCTGGATGGGGACCAACGTCTTAAAAACAGTAGGATGAATGGGGCCAAATGGATACAAGCCGGAGAAAGAGAGAAAAGGAGAGACAAAAACAGGTCACCCCCTTTATGCTAATACTACCAACGGGATTCATATGTGGATGCTGGGATTTAACGGATATGTGTATAGTTATTGTTAATGTATTTATATTTGTATATTTATTTATTTATTTTTATGTTAGCTTACTCCCTAGACTTTTACTCAAGATTTTTTTTTTTTTTTACTTCCGATGTTTTTTTGTTTTTGTTTCTAGTTTGTTCCCTAGTCCTCCATACAGTTTTAAAAGCCACCCCTATGACCCAGCTTTGAGATCAATTTGTACATTTTTCGGTAGGAAAATATCCAATCTTAAATTACAGGCTCGCTATCCATG
Source organism: Paralithodes platypus (assembly GCA_032716605.1). Classification (NCBI taxonomy): domain Eukaryota; kingdom Metazoa; phylum Arthropoda; class Malacostraca; order Decapoda; family Lithodidae; genus Paralithodes; species Paralithodes platypus. The sequence goes on from CM064548.1 coordinate 54,743,874, forward strand.
ACACCCAAATGGCATTAAAGGTTTTAAAATTGGCAAATAAATAGGGTAAGAGGGCCTAAAATCGCCAAAGTAATGGGGCGAACTTCTTAAAATCTAAAAAAAGTAATGTAGCTAAGCGCGAGGGAGAATGGGATCCAGAAAAAAACAGAACCTTCCTTTATCGTTAATATTTCTAGAGGGTAGAACTGTAGATGGTATGCATTATATGTGTACCAGTGTGATGTCAGTGTGATGTCAGTGTGATGTCAGTGTGATGTCAGTGTGATATCTATCTATATAGATAGATAGATAGTGATGTCAGCAGTGACGACAGAGAACATAAACGGTAATACGATGCAGAGAGGTGTGGTGGAGTGGTCATGCCACTGAACTGGTAATCCAATGGTCCCGGATTCAAATCCCAATGTATCAATGGGAAGATATTATTGGGATGGAATTTGTGCTGTACCTAGTAACAGTGCATTACCACAAAGCCCACCGAAATGCCAAATAAATACCCTCATTGTTCCCTGCTTAAATACCACTGTATGAATAGTCCCATATTCAAAATAGGCTACAAGGGGGCACTGCCTAGCGAGTTATTTTTTATTTATTTTTGTATTTTTTCTATGTGAGTGAGGGAGACAAAAGGCAGAACTTCCTGTAGCAAGTGCCTCCCCCAGAGTTGAAATAGTGTCAGGGCCAAAATCAGGGGACGTTTGAGCCAAAATGCCTGGACACATAGTTAACACCATATTTCGCTACACATCTCCTTAGCCCTTTCAAGATACTTGTACGCATTTGTTCTGTTTTCTGGCTATTATTAGAATATTATATTCAGATTAGGAAGGGTATATGAGAGTCAGAGGGTTAATGGGGATAGCCTTATAATTCCTACAGTTCCTAAACTGTATAAAATCGTCTAATGATAGCCAGAATAGACTGTCAAAATGTGGCATACACTTCAAAGTGTTAATAGCTAAGTAATCAAGGTACGAACATGGCAATTTACCATCAATTAAAAAAAACATATATATATATATATATAGCCCTTGCCCCCCAAGCAACCCAACGAACACCATAACTTAATTAACTTCACTTAACCCTTTCAGTACGATTGTGTCTAATAGACTTCTTTCAAATTGGAATTCATTAGTGGTAAGTATGCAAAGGGTCGATAGAGATAATTCCCAGGTTGGATAAAATCATGTTAGTTAGGATAAAATACAACTATCGTCATAAAGGAGTTAAAATTGGGTGTGTACTTACAAGGTTTTACCTTGCGCCTCCTGCCAAAGAGCCTTGAGACCATCTCTGGTATAATAGGTGTGGCCGAGAAGCTGCCAGTATTGACAACAACACAGAGAACCAACCCTTCACTTAAAGTCTTCAACAGAGAAGCCCCCCCGGGAGTCTTCACACTAATCCTCTCCCTTTACTCAGGAGCCTCCCTGTCCTACACTCTCTTCTCAGCCACTCTCCCTCTTACTCTGGTCGGGCGAAGGTTTTTATTTATAAAACTCGGATTTGAAGTATTATCTCTGTCCCTGGTGCCAGTGGACGTTGCTACTCTTGTTGTGTGTTTGTTTGTTTTGTTTCAGTCTGACAGTTTGTTTGTCAGCAGGATTTCTTAATGTCTTGAGAACAAATCTGAATGAATTTGATCAATATATACCTACTTTTGATATCCAAATAGAATGTATTAACCTTTGGTCAATATTTGATGACTATTGTACGGAGGTTGTGGTCTTTAGCCAGCTGGATAACCATCACCTCCTCTCAGACCAACAGTTTAGCTTCAGGTCTGGGTCATCCACCTCAGGCCTCCTATTACTCCTCTCCAAGGACTTGTAGGATGCTTTCCACAGTGACCTGGACATAGCAGGAGCGTTCGACCAGATGTGGCGTTTGGGTTTGCTGGAGAAGATTAATGCCAAGGGCATTCAGGGAGACCACCTGATGCTATTGAGTGACTACCTCCAGGGAAGGAACCTCCAGATTATTGTCAATTGGCAAGCCACTAGAGCCCTCCCTTTCGAAGCCTAAAGTCCACAGGGATCTGCGCTGGTCCTAATATCCTTGGGAATTTCTTTATGGACGACTTCCACATGCACCTACCAACTGTCTCTGCCTATGCTGATTACTGCAGACTCTCCCAATCCCATCAGTATCAGGACAGTCAGCAAGTGTCACTAAAATTACCAATAACTACGCCTGATTGAGGAATGAGGAACATGCTAGCAGGTCTTCACCTCGTTTCCTTGACAAACGCTCAATACTACTGCTTTATAAGGCTCAGGTAAAGCCATACTTAGAGTATGCTGCCCTGACATGCATGTCCAGTGTGACCACTCATTTGTGGAAAGTGGACAAAGTTGAGTGATGAGCCCTGCTGCTGATTGAGGGCAATGACCACCCACCACCCTTTCAGGACATGGCGACTCCCAGGATGTTTCGTCATTGGTGTTTTTTAACAAGGTCCAAGGATTGCCCTTAATGAAACCGTACTGGCAATCTGAAAGTATATTATGGGAAGATAATTGCTTCAGAAATTGTGAGTTAAGAATAGTTTCAAAAACTTTAGAGATGCAAGAAATGAGAGCAATTGGACGATAATTGGAAGGTTGGGAGCGGTCACTCTTCTTTGGGACAGGTTGAATAAGAGCACACTTCCAGCAAGAAGGAAAGACGTTAGAGGAAAGACAGAGATAAAAGAGTTTGCCTAGGCAGGGAGTCAGCACAGAAGAACAGTTTTTGAGTACAACAGGAGGAACACCATTCGGTACGTACGCCTTCTTAGTATTAAGCCCAGAAAGGGTGGAAAGTACATCCTTAGGAGAGATTATTATCTTGGGCATAAGTAAGTGTGAAGGGGATGGAAAGTGAGGATGACTAGCGCCGGAATCATCCGAGGTAGGTTTTTTAGCGAAAATTTGAGCTAAGAGTTCAGCTTTGTCAGAGGAAGAGGTGACGGTGTTACCGTCAGAGTAGAAAAGAAGAGGGAAAGACGAGGAAGTGAAAATGTTAGAGAGATTTTTGGCTAGATGCCAAAAAGATTGTGAAGAGCTAGAGGATGAGGTGAGGTGGTCTAAAGAGGATATGTAATTTGGTTTTGAATGTGTATCAGGATGAATTTGTGTTATATAGGAGGAGGGGGGGGGGGAGCACAAGAGAAAGAAGAAAGTGAGGGTAGTATGAGGGAAGGGGGGGGGGGGTACAGTATGTTATTATCAAGGAGGACGGGAAAGCACAAGAGAGAGAAGAAAGTGGAGGGTTGTATGATGGGGGACGTTGTATGTTATTTATTAAGGAGGAGACCGAGATTGCATAATTGTATTTTTTTTTTTTTCACTTTGACCAGCATCACGTGTATCGTTTGAAAATAAGAAACACAGAGAGAGTGAGAGTGAGAGTGAGCCACCAGACACCCGCCACGACAAGTTCCTCCTCCTCCTCCTCCTCTTCCTCCTCGTATAATCTTAACGAGTATTGATCTGGTTCTGGTGGTCGGGGCGATGGAATCCGATCCCCAATTAGTGGCTGGCTGCGGTATTCAACCCTCAGTTAGGCAACACTTCCACGGGTTCGATCCCCGCCGCTCCCGTGCCCATAATAGAACCGGGGAGGATGGGGGATTACGGTGGGGGAAGTTTGGAGTTTTTTATCACGTCGCTCATACGCTCTTCTTCTTGGCCGGCCGCCTTTGATTTGGCGATCATTGATTGGGGTAAGTTTAAAGGAGAGTTAGACGAGTCTTTCCTTCGGCAATTTTGTACCAGCAAGTTTCGCACCCGTTAAGGGGAGGTTTTTAATGTGTACATTTTTCGGTAGAAAAATGTTCTGGCCGAAGGCCGGCTCCTCTTAAATTACAGATTTGCTATCGCTCGCCAGTAAATAATCGACAGCTAAATGGCACAAAAGGTTATACACATTGACAGAAATGGGACAAAAGTTCTTAAAATCGCCAAATTAATGGGGCGAACGTCTTAAAATCTCAAAAACAATGGGGCTAAACATGAGGGAGAAAGAGGTCCAGAAAAATATCCTCAAATGGAAATCTCCCCTTTTAAAGGAATATTTCTTTATATTTCTCTGACTACCTCTCTTTTTTTTATTTCCTTAACTATCTCTCTTTATATTTCCCTGACTATCTCTCTTTATATTTCCCTGACTATCTCTCTTTATATTTCCCTGACTATCTCTCTTTATATTTCCCTGACTATCTCTCTTTATATTTCCCTGACTATCTCTCTTTATATTTCCCTGACTATCTCTCTTTATATTTCCCTGACTATCTCTCTTTATATTTCCCTGACTATCTCTCTTTATATTTCCCTGACTATCTCTCTTTATATTTCCCTAACTATCTCTCTTTTTATTTCCCTGACTATCTCTCTTTATATTTCCCTGACTATCTCTCTTTATATTTCCCTGACTATCTCTCTTTATATTTCCTTAACTCTCTCTTTATATTTCCCTATCTCACTTTTTATTTCCTTAACTATCTCTTTATATTTCCCTAACTATCTCTTTTTATTTACTTAACTATCTCTTTTTATTTCCCTATCTCTTTTTATTTCCTTCCCTATCTTTCTTTATATTTCCCTATCTTTGTTTTTATTTCCCTAACTATCTCTTTTTATTTCCCTATATATCTTTTTAATTTCCCTATATATCTCTCTATTTATTTCCTTAAGTATCTCTCTATTTATTACCTTAACTATCTCTCTATTTATTTCCTTAAGTATCACTCTATTTATTTCCTTAAGTATCTCTCTATTTATTTCCTTAACTATCTCTCTATTTATTTCCTTAACTATCTCTATTTATTTCCTTAAGTATATCTCTATTTATTTCCTTAATTATCTCTCTATTTATTTCCTTAAGTATCTCTCTATTTATTTCCTTAAGTATCTCTCTATTTATTTCCTTAAGTATCTCTCTATTTATTTCCTTAACTATCTCTCTATTTATTTCCTTAACTATCTCTCTATTTATTTCCTTAACTATCTCTCTATTTATTTCCTTAACTATCTCTCTATTTATTTCCTTAACTATCTCTCTATTTATTTCCTTAACTATCTCTATATATTTCCTTAACTATCTCTCTATATTTCCTTAACTATCTCTATATTTCCTTAACTATCTCTATTTTTATTTCCCAGACTATCTCTCTTCTCATTGATTGGGGTAACTTTAGGGGGAGTCGGACGAGCTCTAATATTGGCAACTCTCTGTCGGCAATTTCCAAACCTATACAGGCGGTGTCACACATTTCTTTGGCAGAAAATGTCCCGGCCTCTATCGCTCGCCCAAGAAATAGCGACACCTTATTGGGTTGAAGCATTTTATAATCGCCAAAATAATGAGGTTAAACGTCTTAAAATCTCCAAAGTAAACAGGGAGGGTCTAAATAGACAGGGCCTGCACCAACTAGGGTTAATGTGTCGATCCCTGATTGGGGTAAGTTAAGGAAGAGTCCCTTTCTCTCCCTTGTTCTCCTCCTCCTTCTGTTCCTCCTACTAACCTCCTCCTCCTCCTCCTCTTCCTCCTCCTTCTCCTCCTCCACCTTCTTCGATATCCTTTGCTATCCTTTATCTCTACCTCGTAGTCAATAGATTAATAGTTTTAGATAATTATCCAAACTGCCCCGTAAGGACCAATAGGTCTGTTGCAGTTTGTTCTCCTTTGTATTCCTCCCCTCCTTCTCCTCCTCCTGTTCTTCTTCCTCTTAATCCTCCTCCTCCTCCTTCGCTTCCCCCTTCTCCTCCTGTTCTTCTTCTTTCATCCTCCTCCTTCTGTTTCTCTCGTCTTTCCTCTACTCTTCCCCCATTTCATCATCTTTCATCCTCCTGCTTCTAACTTTTTTTCTCTCCTCCTCCTCCTTTATTTATCTCCTCTCCCTCCTTCCTCTCTCTCTCCTCCTCCTCCTCCTCCTCCTCTTCCTCCTCCTCCTCCCTCTTCCTCCTCCCCCTTCCTCCTTTCTCTTTCCTCCTCTCTTCCTCATCTTCCTTCACCGTTCGTCTTACTAACTTTTATGCTGTGGATTTTTACTTTATAATATTGCTTTCATGTTGAGAGAGAGAGAGAGATAGAGAGAGAGCAGTATGAATAATGGTGCTTCAAGTAATTATATTTGATAGGGCAGAGAAAGAGTGTAAGAGATCATATATATATATATATATATATATATATATATATATATATATATATATATATATATATATATATATATATATAAGTTTCACAAGTAAAAGGAGACCAGCTTAGTAGCGAACATATTTATATCTTTATTGGGTATCAAACGTTTCTGAGAAATCAGTCTCCATCTTCAGTGGATCTAAAATAGATGAAATGTTTACATAAGAAACAAAACAAATAATTGTCTATGGATATGAAATATCAAACAGTAAGGTTCAGATGAATATGAACCGTTAAGATCTAAAAATAATTAAAAATATATATATTAAGAGAACAGCGTTAAGCCAAACTTAAACTTAATAGAGAGGGTGTAAAATAAAGTTAGAGAAGAAACTGGAAGGATATTTACTGAGTGAAAAGCGGTGTTGCAGTGGTCGTGTTGCTTTAATTTATTTATATAGATAGATTCTGAGGTGATTAGGTCATTAATTTATTTATAACCGTCTTGGTGGTGTAATGGTTAAGGTGTCAACAATCTGTGTGTGATAACCCAGGTTTGAATCCTGGTGTGATCGCACATGTTCTTTCATTAATTTCATTGGAGGTGTTTGGTGTTGGGATGAAGTTAATAAAAAATAGATAGATAGATTCTGAGGTGATTAGGTCATAGCGTGAATGGCATGTGGTTAGTATCTGGAAGTCTGTGGAAGAGAAAGGGTGATCTAACTGGTGAGAAACAGAAGAGGAAAGCTTAGGAATCAACCTGCCTGTCTGAATGGATGAACCCCTTCAATATATACTACACATCACTTATACTTACATTAACATGTGCTAAATAACAACAACAACAACAACAACAACAACAATAATAATAATAATAATTCTTTGTAGTCCCCTAGTCTTTACACGTTTCTTTCCCCACACTTTTTATTTATTTATTTATTTGTTGAGAGTGAGAGTGAGTGTGGAAAAAACCCGGCAAGGGGGGAGGGTGGGGGGGTCTTCAGTATATGTGGCGACTAATTAGAGATGGAGTGAGGCGGTCTGGGGGGGGGGGGGGGGGGGTCGGTTCGCCCACACACGAGATAGTTAGGATAGGTTCAAGTTAGGTTTTTGGTCTTACGTATGAGTATGGGGAATGACGCAAGCAGATTTGTGAATATTAGTACATCGGCTGCTGTTTGATTTCATGTGTTCCTTTTTATGTATAATTATGAGAATCAAATTATTGGTGTGTGTGTGTGTGTGTGTGTGTGAGAGAGAGAGAGAGAGAGAGAGAGGACACCTTTGAAGTGTTGTGTGTACCCCTTCCATAGCGGATTATAACCACACACACACACACACACACACACACCCCTGGCTTCATGTATTGTGAGGGGGGTGGAGGCGAGGGAGGAGGGGTGGAGGTGCGTCTCTAGATCGTCTTTTCTTCAGCTTTGCGATGTTGGCGGAAAATTAGCGACTTCCGTGACTGTACCGACGTCCTGTGTGTGTGTGTGTGTGTGTGTGGTTAATTGGTCCTGCGGATGTGTTCTTTTAGTGTGTGTGTGTGTGTGTGTGTGTGTGTTGTATTGTGTATGTGTGGGCGTTGTTCTTTTGTGTTGTATAATTATGTTTTCAGTGTTAGTCTGTGTGTGTGTTTTTGTATGCTGTTTTTTTTTCTTTTCAGTGTGTGTGTATGTACTGTATATGTGTATGTATGTTTGTATATATATCTGTATATGTGTGTGCATGTGTACATGACGCGTGCACCACTGTAATACTGTGAACTGAACACAATAATATAAATATAGTGGATAAAGTCGCCCTTTAGTGTTATCAGACACTATCTAGCCTTTGGAAGTGTTTTGCGCAAGAAAGCCTTTATTGTATATTATTCTGTATATAGATAGCCACCCGTAGAGTGGCTATCTATCTATCTATCTATCTCTCTCTCTCTCTCTCTCTCTCTCTCTCTCTCTCTCCCTCTCTCTCTCTCTCTCTCTCTCTCTCTCTCTCTCTCTCTCTCTCTCTATCTATCTATCTATCTATCTATCTATCTATCTATCTATCTATCTATCTAGCTATCTATCTATCTATCTATCTATCTATCTATCTATCTATCTATCTATCTATCTATCTATCTATCTATCTATCTATCTATCTTTTGTTTATTATTTGTATCATTCTTTTTGTTCACCTTGCTAATTTGCAGTTGCTCGCTTTCGACTAGATAATTCTACATAGGTTATAGTGAGAGATGTAGTGTAGGGCATAAAGGTGTAAAAGGTTATAGTGAGAGATGTAGTGTAGGGCATAAAGGTGTAAAAGAATAGGTTATAGTGAGAGATGTAGTGTAGGGCATAAAGGTGTAAAAGAATAAATAGGGATGTAGGGAAGAAGGGGTCTGCCTCGTATGGGCCAGTAGGCCTTCTGCAGATTTCCATTTTTCTTATGAGCTTATGTTCTTATTAGGAGGTGATTGACTGATGGTACTGTGTAATATATTAATGTTTGTCTGTGTTAGTTGTTGGCCACTGGAAGCTATTATTCGGACACAGTACACTTGAGGAAAAAAACAATCTTTACACTGGTGAGCTGTATATTATCATGTGTGAACGGAATGCATCGGGTGAAACATTCGTAGGTGAGGTATTATCACAATATTTCGACCAACTTCCAGAAGGTTTATATCGTTAGTATAAAGATAGTGTTTTTTCCTCGAGTGTACCTCCAGCCAATCATCTCAAAGTAGGTCTCTATTCTCTGTTCAGTATAGGTAAGCCAAAAATCGTGACCCCTAACTTCTGTAACTCAAAAAAGGGTAATAACAAATGGGTTGTACATGTCTACACCTGCCCCCCTCCCTTTTCCTCCTCCTCTCTCCTCCTCCTCAGCCTTACCCTTCCATCCTCCCCCCCCCCCACTCTCCCCCCTCCAGCCACCCCCTCCCTCTCACTAATCAATCACATTAAATCACCAATAATCCAGCTTGTGAATGTGAATCTGTCTGCCTCCATACTAATTAGGTTATAAAGATCCTCCTCCCTCCTCTTACATTCCCTCTCCTCCCTCTTCCATCCTCCTCCCCTTCCTCCTCCCTCTTCCATACCCCTTGCTTCTCTCCTTTTCCTCCTCCTCCCTCCTCCACCACAGCCTTACCCCCTCCCCCACACTCCACAGCCACCCACACCTTCCCCCCTAATCCCTATCGCAGCCACCCCTCCTTTCCCCTATCACCTCCCTCCCCAGACACCAACCCACCCCCACCTCTTCCTCCTACATTCCCTTCCTTTCTTCCTCCCTCCTCTTCCATATTCCTCCCCATTCATTCCTTCACCTTCCTCCTCCTCTTCCACCCCACCCCCCCTTCTCCCCACCCTCTTTCAATCACATTAAATCACCAATAATCCAGCTTGTGAATTAATCTGTGTCTGCCTCCAACCTAATTAGTTTATAAAGACCCTCCTCCCTCCTCGTCCTCCTCCCTCCTCGTCCTCCTCCCTCCTCGTCCTCCTCCCTCCTCGTCCTCCTCCCTCTTCCTCTTCCATGCCCTTCCTTTTCTTCCCTTCTTACCTATTACTTCCTCTTCCTCCTCTTCCACCCCCACCCCCTTTCTATAATTAGTTTTTGAAGACCATCCTCCACCCCCCCCCCACCTTCTTCTTTCTCCTCCACAGCCTCCCTCCTCCCCCATTCCTCCTTTTCATCGTTTTCCTCTCTCTCTCCATTCCCTCCCTATTCCTCCTCCTCCCTCCTCCACAACCTCCCTCCCCCCATCCTAATTAGTAGTTTATGAAGACCTTCCTCCCATTCCTTTTCCCCTATTTCCTCCTCCTTCCCCATTCCCACCATTCCCCCTATTTCCTCCTCCCTCATTCCTCCCATCCCCCCCACTCGCCCCCGTTTTACCCACCCCGACTCGTCCCCGTTTCACCCCCCCCCATCCCCCGACTCGCCCCCGTTTCACACCCCCCTCCCCCGACTCGCCCCCGTTTCACCCCCCTCCCCCGACTCGCCCCCGTTTCACACCCCCCCCCTCCCCACTCGCCCCCGTTTCACCCCCCCTGACTCGCCCCCGTTTCAACCCCCCCTCCCCGACTCGCCCCCGTTTCAACCCCCCCTCCCCCGACTCGCCCCCGTTTCAACCCCCCCCTCCCCGACTCGCCCCCGTTTCACCCCCCTTCCCCAAAGAGCTTCTTTATTTCAACCCTAGCTTCCCCGTTATTACGCCCCCACCCTCCATCCAAACTGCTGCTGCCCCCTGCCCCTCCCCCTCCCTTATTATCCCAACCTCCCCCTATCAACCCCTGTACCCCCCAAAAACCTCCCTCCTTTCTACCCCCCCCCCCTCTTATCAACCTTTTAATCCCACTTCCCCACAAGAAACTCATTATTTCAACCCCAGCGTCCCTACTCCCGTGTACGTTCCTCACCCTCCATTTCCACCGCTAGACCCCCTCCTCCCCTATCAACCCTAGCCCCCCTCTCCCCCCCCTCCTTATACCCGCCCTCCCCCCCCCCCCCCTCCTCCTAATTAGCTGTTTTGTTGGTCATATTTTTTGTGTTGATATTTATGGGGCGGTCGGAGTGAGTTTTAATTCCGAATCTTACATCGATTTTTTTTTTTTTTTTTTTTTTTTTTTTTTTTTTTTTTTCATTCTTCTTTTTCTTTTCTTTTTCTGCCTGGAGATAATGTCATTAACTTGGATGTATGAAGCCCTTAGGAAATAGCGGTTGGGTAATTGATGATCATTTGTGCCTTTTCTCTCTTTCCCTGGCTTGTATCCATTCGGCCCCATTCAGCAAACTGTTTTAAGACGTTTATTCCCATCCAGGTGTTGATTTCTTCCTGGCGAGCGATAGCGAGCCAGCATTGTATGGAGAAATCCGGCTTCGCCGGAGAAATTTTTCTATCGAAAAATGGAAAAATTTAGCTTGCTGTCAAAACAAACATATACTGTATATATTGACACCTGGATGGGGGTAAACGTCTTAAAACAGTAGGCTGAATGGGGCCGAATGGATACAAGCCAAAGAGAGAGGGAGAAGAAGAGAACAAAGCGAGGTGGGCTCCCTTAATTCGGAATGTTTGTTTTTTCTCCATCGGTGTTGTTGTTGTTGTTGTTTTTCTCCATCGGTGTTGTTGTTGTTGTTGTTGTTGTTGTTGTTGTTTTTCTCCATCGGTGTTGTTGTTGTTGTTGTTGTTGTTGTTTTTCTCCATCGGTGGTGGTGTTGTTGTTGTTGTTGTTGTTGTTGTTGTTGTTGTTTTTCTCCATCGGTGGTGTTGTTGTTGTTGTTGTTTTTTCTCCATCGGTGTTGTTGTTGTTGTTGTTGTTGTTGTTTGCCTGGAGATAATGTCATTGAGGGGAGATATCCACCGGGAGGATTTTTTTCTGAACCTCTTTCTCCCTCATGTTTAGCCCCATTGCTTGTGAGATTTAAAGACGCTTGCCCCATTAGTTTGGCGATTTTAAGAACCCTCGCCCCATTTCTGTCAATTTTAAGACCATTCGTGCCATTTAGGTGTCGATTTTTTCCTGGCGAGCGATAGCGAGCCTGTAATTTAAGGGGCACCGGCCATTTTTCTATCCAAAAATGTACAAATTCATCTTGAAAGGGGGTCAAGGGGGAGTAATTTTAAGCTTGATGGAAGTCTAGGGAATCAACTAAAAACCTCCCCTTAACTTGGATGTATGAAGCCCCTAGGAAATAGCGGTTGGGTAATTGATGATCATTTGGGCCTTTTAATAATTTCCACTTTTCCCGATAATTATGTTTACGATTATTTCATTAATATGCGATTTTTTTCAGCTTAGGAAGACATTATGGGAGTCAAGGGAGCACAAAGGAAAGCAAGCAACAACATATAATCGAACTATATAGTCTGTTTCTTTTCTACTGACGGTAAATTGCAAAGTTCGCATCAAGATTCCTCAGTTCTTTTGAAGATTTTGTAGTGAAATATGGTGCTAATTATAAACAAAACTTGTCTTGATAGCGTAATGCATACTGTTTTAAGACGTTTACCCCCATCCAGGTGTCAATATTTTCCTGGCGAGCGGTAGCGAGCCAGCATATATATATTTTTGTTTTGACAGCAAGCTAAGTTTGTACATTTTTCGATAGAAAAATATCTCCGGCGAAGCCGGATTTCTCCATACAATTCTCCCTATCGCTCGCCAGGAAGAAATTGACACCTGGATGGGGATAAACGCCTTAAAACAGTTGGCTGAATGGGGCCGAATGGATACAAGCCAGGGAAAGGGAGAAAAGGAGATAATTCTAAAAAAAAAGAGCCGGTGACCCCCCTTAAATAGACACGTGACAATCGGGAATATGCCGAGTAATCATAGCACTTTAGTATATTTATATCTTCCTCCTAGGTTAGATTCTGTTAAGTCATTTCCATTGGGTGTGAGAGGGATCTGCCTTGTGTGGGCCAATCGGCTTTCTGCACACTTCTGCTTCCTGAGGTTTTCATATTGTTCTTTAAATAATGATAACCTTGAAAACTCGCAAAGTAGTAAAAGTTAGTAGTATAACTTCCATGCATAAAGCATGCATAAAGCATGCGGTAAGAAATATGAAAAAAAAAAAAAAAAAAAAAAAAAAAAAATATATATATATATATATATATATATATATATATATATATATATATATATATACAGTATATACCTGTATACTGTATACTGTATATACCGGTATATATATATATATATATATATATATATATATATATATATATTGTATTGTAAATACACGCCAGTTTGGGCTCGTCTTAAACCCTCTGCAGGGCTCAGGATGAACCGAATATGTCGTGTCTTTATAATATAGACTACAGTTTTGGCAAATAGGCTGAAGATATATTCAGTTAATCAGCTTCATTATTATACGATGTGAAGTTACATTAATTGAATCAGCTTTATTATGTTACGATATAAAAATAATATAATTAAATCATTTTTATTATTTTACGATATGAAGATTAATTAAATCAGCCTTATTATTTTACGATATGAAGATTAATTAAATAATTTTAATTAATTTAATATATTACGATTAACTAAATCAGCCTTATTATTTTACGATATGAAGATTAATTATATCAGCCTTTTTATTTTACGATATGAATTCAGATACTGCCAGACCAGAATTGCCAAACAATATAAACTTGCCAGAATAATTGCTGGTGTGACTGACCCTGAGCGCTTTTTCCGCTAATTTTCGATGAGCAAGTATATTAGCGTACTATTTTGAGGCTCTTTCACATTGGAATCGGAAACTAGATCGAAGGTAGATT
>CM064548.1:54762278-54792278 GCA_032716605.1 Paralithodes platypus
TGAGTACCAGCGACGTGTGTTATAAAACATACGGCCATCCCCCCTTAACCCTTTGAGTACCAGCGACGTGTGTTATAAAACATACGGCCATCCCCCCTTAACCCTTTGAGTACCAGCGACGTGTGTTATAAAACATACGCCCATCCCCCCTTAACCCTTTGAGTACCAGCGACGTGTGTTATAAAACATACGGCCATCCCCCCTTAACCCTTTGAGTACCAGCGACGTGTGTTATAAAACATACGGCCATCCCCCCTTAACCTTTTGAGTACCAGCGACGTGTGTTATAAAACATACGCCCATCCCCCCTTAACCCTTTGAGTACCAGCGACGTGTGTTATAAAACATACGGCCATCCCCCCTTAACCCTTTGAGTACCAGCGACGTGTGTTATAAAACATACGGCCATCCCCCCTTAACCCTTTGAGTACCAGCGACGTGTGTTATAAAACATACGCCCATCCCCCCTTAACCCTTTGAGTACCAGCGACGTGTGTTATAAAACATACGGCCATCCCCCCTTAACCCTTTGAGTACCAGCGACGTGTGTTATAAAACATACGGCCATCCCCCCTTAACCCTTTGAGTACCAGCGACGTGTGTTATAAAACATACGGCCATCCCCCCTTAACCCTTTGAGTACCAGCGACGTGTGTTATAAAACATACGGCCATCCCCCCTTAACCCTTTGAGTACCAGCGACGTGTGTTATAAAACATACGGCCATCCCCCCTTAACCCTTTGAGTACCAGCGACGTGTGTTATAAAACATACGGCCATCCCCCCTTAACCCTTTGAGTACCAGCGACGTGTGTTATAAAACATACGGCCATCCCCCCTTAACCCTTTGAGTACCAGCGACGTGTGTTATAAAACATACGGCCATCCCCCCTTAACCCTTTGAGTACCAGCGACGTGTGTTATAAAACATACGGCCATCCCCCCTTAACCCTTTGAGTACCAGCGACGTGTGTTATAAAACATACGGCCATCCCCCTTAACCCTTTGAGTACCAGCGACGTGTGTTATAAAACATACGGCCATCCCCCCTTAACCCTTTGAGTACCAGCGACGTGTGTTATAAAACATACGGCCATCCCCCCTTAACCCTTTGAGTACCAGCGACGTGTGTTATAAAACATACGCCCATCCCCCCTTAACCCTTTGAGTACCAGCGACGTGTGTTATATATTAGTCTAGCTATATTTAGACGATATTATGCAGCTTAGGAAGGATCTGTGGTAGTTAAAAGGGTTGGTTGAGATAGTTTGAAGCCTTATTATTACTGCTAGAGGTCCTTAATTCCTAAGCGCTGAACCAAAATCGTCTCATAGTTGCCAGAATATAAGGAAAAGGACGACGTAGGTACGGTAGGGGTTAAGCCTGAGAATATAAGGGTAGGGGGGGGGGGGGGTAAGGGTAGGGGGGAGTGGGGTATTAGGGGGGAGGGGGGTCTCAAAAATAATAATACAAATATACACAAATGAGCAAAATTAATAAAGACGCCCATTAAGCGAGAGAGTATAAGCATAGCTGCGGGAAGGGGGGTTATTAGAGGGGGTAAGAGGGGAGGAGGGGGATATTAGAAGGGGTAAGAGGGGAGGGGGGTATTAGAAGGGGGAGAGGGGCAGGGATCTGGTGTTATGGGGGAGGGAGGGGGTTTTAGGGGGGGGGGAGGGGGATATCTGGTGTTAGCCTATTATGTGGACTCTGCCAATTAGACGAACTGCCGTGGCCTCTGGCGTTAAGATGATACTGTCTCTCGCTCTCTCTCTCTCTGTCTATCTATCTATCTATTTTAGCTTCATTATTGGACATGTTCTTTATTTTAGCTTCATAATTGGTCATGTTCTTTATATTAGCTTCATTATTTGTCATGTTTTTTTATTTTAGCTTCATTATTGGCCATATTCTTTGTTTTAGCTTTATTAGTTGTCATGTTTTTTTTTATTTTAGCTTAATTATTGGTCATGTTCTTTATTTTAGCTTTATTATTGGTTTGTTATGTTCATTATTTTAGCTTCATTATTGGACTTTATTTTAGCTTCATTATTTGTCATGTTCTTTATTTTAGCTTCATTGTTTGTTCTTTATTATTATTTTATAGCTTCATTATTTGTCATGTTTTTCATTTTAGCTTCATTATTGGTCATGTTCTTTATTTTAGCTTCATTATTGGTTTGTTATGTTCTTTATTTTAGCTTAATTATTGGTTTGTTATGTTCTTTATTTTAGCTTCATTATTGGTTTGTCATGTTCTTTATTTTAGCTTCATTATTGGTTTATGTTCTTTATTTTAGCTTCATTATTGGTTTGTCATGTTCTTTATTTTAGCTTCATTATTGGTTTATGTTCTTTATTTTAGCTTCATTATTGGCCATATTCTTTATTTTAGCTTCATTATTGGTTTGTTATGTTCTTTATTTTAGCTTCATTATTGAACTTTATTTTAGCTTCATTATTTGTCATGTTCTTTATTTTAGCTTCATAATTGGTCATGTTCTTTATTTTAGCTTCATAATTAGTCATGTTCTTTATTTTAGCTTCATTATTTGTCATGTTCTTTATTTTAGCTTCATTATTTGTCATGTTCTTTATTTTAGCTTCATTATTGGTTTATGTTCTTTATTTTAGCTTCATTATTGGTCATGTTCTTTATTTTAGCTTCATTATTGGTTTGTTATGTTCTTTATTTTAGCTTCATTATTGAACTTTATTTTAGCTTCATTATTTGTCATGTTCTTTGTCTCCTTTGATTTTCAAAAGGCCTTTGACAAAGTTCTCCACAAACGTTTACTGCTAAAACTAAAAGCGCATGGAATACAAGACGGTGTGTTGAAATGGATAGAAAATTAGCTCAGCGACAGAAAGCAAAGAGTAGTCATAAACGGTAAGGCATCTAAATGGACCAATGTAAGTAGCGGGGTACCCCAGGGATCGGTACTAGGACCAATTCTCTTTCTAATTTACATCAACGACATAGATGAGGGTCTCACCTGTACAATCTCAAAATTTGCTGACGATACAAAAATTGCAAATCGCGTACTCTCAAAAGAACAAGTTGACGATATGCAACACAATCTAGATAAATTGTCATGTTGGGCCCAAATTTGGCAAATGAGTTTCAATGCGGATAAATGTAAAGTACTACATATCGGATACCTAAATGAGAAAGCAAACTATTCGATGAATGGCACTCAGCTTAAGAATGTAAACAGAGAAACCGATCTGGGAGTAACAATATCGGGTAACCTAAAACCGAGTCAACAATGTTCAGAAGTTGTTAAGAAGGCAAACAAAATAATTGGCTTTATAGGCAGGTCATTTGAGCATAAATCCAAAGAAGTTATCCTAACCCTTTACAATTCCTTAGTCCGCCCTCTTCTGGAATACTGCGTTCAATCCTGGTGCCCTTATTACCAAAAAGATATAAACAAGCTAGAACGAGTTCAACGTAGAGTTACCAAAATGATACCTAGCCTAAAGAACAAACCATACGAAGAGCGTCTTAGAGAATTAAATCTATTTCCTTTAACCCAGCGCAGATTAAGAGGTGACTTAATTCAAGTGTTCAAAATCATCAAAGGCATCGACAATATGAACTGTAGTAAGTACTTCACTATCGACCAATCTAATTACACGCGGGGAAACGGTTGCAAAATTATTGGTAAATCTTTTAACTCACACGAATCTAAGAATTTCTTCTTCAATCGAGTTGTCAACTTGTGGAATGGGCTTCCCCGAAACGTTATAGACTGCATCACCGTTGATTCATTTAAACTCCGCCTAGACAAATATCTCGCATCAAACCCGCGACTGACTGCGTTTGTAAATGAATAACTTTATTTTATCCCCCCCTCAGTTACTAACCCATCTGTCACCTACTAACTTCCTAATCCTGCCACGGACATTAGTTCCAGGGCAGTAATTCCCTTTCCAATGTTCCCTTACCCACTCTAAACCACTGTTTGGACACTTGATCCTCAGTGTTTTGGAGGACAAGCAACCTAGAAGGGTCACTAGATCTGTTGTTGCTTGATTTCCTTTGTAGTCCTTTGTACTCCTAAATTTTAGGCACGCTATCGCTTGTCAGGAGTAAAAAAAAAAACTAAATGGCACGAAAGGTCTTAAAATCGCCAAACTAATGGGGCGAATGTCTTAAAATTTCAAAACTAATGGGGCTAAATATGAGGGAGAAGGGGTCCAAATATATACTCACTCTCTCTCTCTCTCTCTCTCTCTATTTGTCTGTCTGTGCTTATCTATCACTCTATCTGTCTCTATTTATCTATCTTGTTATCTATCTATATGTGTCTGTCTATATGTCTATCTATCTATCTATATATATATATATATATATATGTTTTTTCTAATCTCTCAGTGCGGTTCGAACTCCACTGAGAGATTAGAAACATTTAGTGGCTCACGTGTATTTGTGATATATACTCAATATATATATATATATATATATCTGTCTGTCTGTCTGTCTCTAACTGTATTTATCTATATCTATCTATCTATATATCTACCTATCTATCTACCTAGCTATTACCAACCACTCTGTCAGCGCCAAGTCGGGACAACGGTGTGGTCGGGGGGTTGGTCGGTGGGGAAGCAGGGTCGGCAGGTCGGGTGTCCTGTGATCATTACACTGAGTAGGAGAGAGAGAGAGATTGTGGTGTGTATGTGTGTGTGTGTATGAGAGAGAAAGAGAGAAGAGAGAGAGAGAGAGAGAGAGAGATTGTGGTGTGTATGTGTGTGTGTGTATGAGAGAGAAAGAGAGAAGAGAGAGAGATATAGATTGTGGTGTGTATGTGTGTGTGTGTATGAGAGAGAAAGAGAGAAGAGAAAGAGAGAGAGAGAGAGAGATTGTGGTGTGTATGAGAGAGAGAGAGAGAGATTCACCTTCCCACTCCCTCAAACTAACCACATCAAGAGGAGACACAGGGGACTATATTTTGCCAAGGAGGAAACCAACTTTTGAACGTGCCTATACTTGGGGCGCCGACATCAATTATTTACCCCCCCCCCCCCCTCCCCCCATTTATTCATCAGCCTTAAGGGGAGATTGGTCGTTTGTTCTGGTCCCCCTTCTCCCTCGTGTTTAGGCTAATATTGTTTTTTTTAGATTTTAAGAGGTTCGGCCCGTTAATTTGGCGATCATAAGACCCATTTCTTTGTCAGTATTTAGACTTTTCGTGTCATTTAGGTGTCGATTTTTTCTTGGCGAGCGATATCGAGCCTGAAATTTGAGAGGAATCGGCCTTCGGCCGGGACATTTTTCTATCGAAAAATGTACAAGTTTATCTTCAAGGAGGGTCTTGCGGGGTTTTTTTTTAAAGCTTGATGGAGGTCTATGGAGGAAACTAAAAAAAAATAAAATAAATGGAGAGTGGGCCTGTTAAATAGATAGATAGATAAATGAGATAATAAATACGGCCATCCCCCCCCAACCCAACTTTTGAACGTGCCTGTACGCGGGGGGGGGGGGGGGACATCAGTTATTTTACCCCACTTTACAACACCCCTGTTATTTATCAGCCTTAAGGGGGGGGGGGGGGGGGGGATGGGCGTATTTTTGTTCATTCTTTATATATATTGTTTTTGTTTTTTATAATTCTTTTAGTTTCCTCGCTAGACCTCCATCACACTTTAAATATACACCCTCCCGAGACCCTCCTTCAAGATAAATTGGTACATTTTTCGGTAGGGTTCCTTTTAAATGACAGGCTCGCTTTCGCTCGCCAGGAAATATTCGACACCTAAATGGCACGAAAAGTCTAAATATTCACCAAGAAATTGGGCGTAAAGTCTTAAAATCACCAAACTAATGGACCGAACGCCTGTACTTGGGGGGGAGTGGGGGGGGGGGTATCAATTATTTACCCCCCTGTATAACACCCTTTTTATTCATCATCCTTAACTCCCCCTCCCCTCCCATCCCCCCCCCCCCCCTTCACTCTTACCCTAATCTCCCCTCCTCCCCTCCCCTCCTCCCCTTTAGGTACTGTATATACAGTAGGTGAAAAGAATAATCAATTTTCGATGGCCAATTTTGTATATATATATATATATATATATATATATATATATATATATATATATATATATATATATATATATATATATATATATATATATATTTTTTTTTTTTTTTTTTTTTTTTTTTCTTTTTTTTTTTTTTTTTTGGGTGAGGGTCATTTGTATTCTTCCGTAGCTTTAATTCAGAAACTGCCACACCCCAGAATCGCTGAAGAAAATTGCAGGAGAAAACGGCTCATGTGATATATACCGACTTTAAGGGACACGAGTCGCTTTTCTAGACCACCTTCTCCCTCATCTTTAGACCCATTGAGTTTGGCGATTTTATGAACTTTCGCCCCATTTCTGTCAATTTTAAGACCTTTCCTGTCAATTAGCTCTCAATTTTTTCCTGGCGAGCGATAGCGAGCCTGTAATTTAGGAGGAATCGGCCTTCGGCCAGGACATTTTTCTACCGAAAAATGTACAAATTTATCTTGAAAGGGGGTCTAGGGGGCTTCATTTTAAGCTTGATGGAGGTCTAGCGAGGAAACTAGAAAAATAATAAATAAATACAAAAATTCACAAAAAGTGAAGGATCTCCCCTTAACCTGTTTTTCTTCTGTCCTTTTCTATCTTTCTGTGGCTTGTATCCATTTGGCCCCATTCAGCCTACTGTTTTAAGACGTTTATCACCATCCAGGTGTCAATTTTTTACTGGTGAGCGGTAGCGAGCCAGCATATTTTTAATTTTTGTTTGACAGCAGGCTAAATTTGTACATTTTTCGATAGAAAAAATTCTCCGGCGAAGCCGGATTTCTTCATATAATGTTGGCTCGCTATCGCTCGCCAGGAAAAAATCGACACCTAGATGGGGATAAACGTCTTAAAATAGTTGGATGAATGGGGCCGAATGGATACAAACCAGAGAAAGAGAGAAAAGGACAGAAATAACAAAAAGCAGGTCACCCCCTTAAGTCTTGTGGAGCTGTTACCTATCAAGGGGGAATGGGCGTATTGATTGGCTTATTTATGTATATCTATATACTGTATATTATACCGGTATATATTATATCTGTATATATTATATCTGTATATATTATATCTATATATATCATATCTGTATATATTATATCTATATATATCATATCTGTATATATTATATCTATATATATTATATCTGTATATATTATATCTATATATATTATATCTATATATATTATATCTGTATATATTATATCTATATATATTATATCTATATATATTATATCTGTATATATTATATCTATATATATTATATCTGTGTATATTATATTATATTTATAGTATCCTCCTTAGACCTCCACCAAGCTTAAAAAAACACTCACCCAAGACATATTTACCCCCCCCCCCCCCCCACACACACACACACACACACACACTTCCATTCCTCTGCGCAGACTTAAGGGGAGGTGGGTCGTTTTTCTGGTCCCCCTTTTCATCATGTTTATCCCCATTAGTTTTCATATTTGAAGACGTTCGGCCCATTAGTTTGGCGATTTTAAGATCTTTCGTCCCACTTCTCTGTCAAGACTTTTCGTGTCATTTAGGTGTGGATTATTTCCTGGCGAGCGAAAGCGAGCCTGTAAATTTAAGAGAAATCGGCCTTCGGCCGGGAAATTTTTCTATCGAAAAATGTACAAATTTATCTAGGGAGTGTTTTTTAAGCTTGATGAAGGTCTAGGGAACTCAAAACATTATATTTAAAGATGTGTAATGAAATGATGAGGCAATAAATACGCCCATCCTCCCTTTAGCCTTGTGGAAGTATTAGCTATTAAGGGGGGGGAAGGGGGTTTATCTTTACCCTAACGCCCCCCCCCCCCCCCCCCACACACACACACACACTCTAACATACCTCTGTGTAGGAACCTAGGTGCTGTATAGGCGCGTTAATAAGTGATGTCTTGGCACCCAGTATGTTTTGATCAATAATTGGTATCAGCAATATCTAAGCTTCATTTCTTCATATCGAGTGAAATATACAAACACGTTCCTACACTTACCCACCCTGTTCAACATCTGACAGACATTAATACAGCACAGAGCGAGCCAAACGTAATGGCAGCTGGGACATGACTTATTAGCGCTACTGTACATTTCGACACGTGAATTTGTATACACTATATTATGTTTTTCCTTTCATTTGTCTGTCTGTAATCAAGATATCTCAACAAGTTATGAACTGATTTTCACGACATTTGGTGGGCAGAGTGAATCCATTAGGAGGCGATCGGTAGAGCACATATCTCCGCCAGCGTAGGTGGAGGCGCTCTCCCCCCCCCCCCCTCACTTATCTTCTTTCCCTCCTCTCCTTCTTTCCCTCCCTCCTTCTTCCCTCCTCTCCTTCTCTTCTTTCCCTCCCTCTCATATCCTTCTCTCCTTTCCCTCTCTCTCCTTCCCTTCTTTCCCTCCCTCTCATATCCTTCTCTCCTTTCCCTCTCTCTCCTTCTCTCCTTTCCTTCTTTCCCTCCCTCTCTCTCCTTCCCTTCTTTCCGTCCCTCTCTCTCCTTCTCTCCCTCCCTTCTTTCTCTCCCTCTCCTTCCCTTCTTTCTCTCCCTCCCCTTCCCTTCTTTCCCTCCCTCTCTCTCCTTCCCTTCTTTCCATCCCTCTCTCTCCTTCTCTCCTTCCCTTCTTTCTCTCCCTCTCCTTCCCTTCTTTTTCTCCCTCTCCTTCCCTTTTTTCCCTCCCTCTCCTCTCCTTCCTCTTCTCTCCTTCCCTCCTTTCTCTCCTTCCCTTCTTTCCCTCCCTCTCCTCTCCTTCTCTCCTTTCCCTCCCCCCTCTCCTTCTCTCCTTTCCCTCCCCCCTCTCCACTCCCCTTTCCCTCCCTCTCCTCTCCCCTTTCCCTCCCTCTCCTCTCCTTCTCTCCTTTCCCTCCCTCTCCTCTCCTTCTCTCCTTTCCCTCTCTCTCCTCTCCTTCTCTCCCTCTTCTCTCCTTTTCCTTCCCTCCCACTCCTCTCCATCCCCCTCCCCGTTCTCTCCTTGTTTTCCTTCCCTCCTTCTCTCCCCCTCCTTTCGTTCTCCTATGTCCCTTTTCATCTCCCTTAATTCCCTTTCTCCCCATCTCCCCCTCTTTTAATTGTCTATCTCCTTCACTCCCTCCTCCCTACACCCTTTCAATTTCCATATTCCTTCCCCTTTCCTCCATTTCTCTTCTTTCTCTCCTTCTTTTCCTTCTACTTCCATTCCCTCTCTTCCTTCCTTCTTAACCCTCCAGTCTCTCCCCTTCTCCCCTCTCCTTTTCGATCTCCCCCCCCCTCCCCTCCCCCTCTTCCTCCTCCCAGCCCTCTCCCCTTTCTTCCCTCACTCCCATCTCTCTTCTTCTCCCTCTTATCTCCCCTTTCTTCACCCTCCAAGCCCTCCACCCTTTCTAGAATCCTCTCTGCTCCCCTGTCCTTGTCATTCCTCCCTCTCCCCTCCCCCCTCCCTCCTCCTCCCAGCCATCCCCCCCCCCCCTTTATCCCTCCCATCACCCTTCTTCACCTTCCAGTCTCTCCCCCTCCCCCTCCCTCTTCCTCCATCCCTCACCCCTTTCTCCCTCTCTCCTCCCTTATCTCTCCCACCCTTCCTCATCCCTTTCTCTCCCCCTCCCCCTCTCAGCCCTCTCCCCCCACCCCTCAGCCCCCCCTCTCTCCTCACCCCTCTTAATGGCCCCTTGTGATCCGATTAGCACCATTCAAATCACCCGTTGTAAAGTAACCAATCCCGTTTCATGGTCCCTTACCAAAGTACACATTTAATTAGACATGCTGGGGCTTGAGGAGGGGGGGGGGGGGGGGGGGGGGTGTACCTTGGGGGCCCCTTTCGATCGATTTCTTGGCGTTTTATTTATTTATTTTGTCAATATATATTTAGTTATGTTTGTTTTTTATTTGGCGGTCAGATAGCTAGAGAGAGATTTATATTTATGTTTATATGCCGTGTATGTGTATATATATATATATAGAAAGAGAGAGAGAGAGATATATAGATAGATAAATAGAGAGAGAGCGGAGAGCTAAAGCGAGGGAGAGAGAAAATCCCCTTCCCCATACTTAAGTAAGTCATTTGAGATTTTCAGAGGAGCGAACAGTACTTCCGATACAGTGACTATATGCTAAACATTTCAGTTATATTAGTATGCAGTCTTACTTTTGTGTTAGCTTTGTTTATTTATATATTTATTTGTTATGTTTATTGATATATTGAATTTTGGACTAGGTTTGAGATAGTTGCTAGAGGTTATTTAGGGAGAACATTGTTATATATACAGTACGGTATATATATATATAAGGTAATTTTTATGGGATCTATGCCTTATTTCTTGTAAGTAGGCCAAAAATCTTGACCACTCACCTCTATGCCTAATAAATTACTTGGGTAATCCAGTTACTATTGTAACCGTTTGGGTAGAGTCAGCCGGAGAATAGGTGGGGACATTTAACAGCCCATTTGCTCTAGCCCTTTTTGAGTTACAGAGGTTATGAGTCACGAGTTTTGGCCTACCGATAATGAATGGACCATAGTGGGCCAAAACAGACGAATGTGGTAGTGAAATCTCGCTCTCTCTCTCTCTCTCTCTTTATCTATCTATCTATCTATCTATCTATATCTCTCTCTCTCTTTATCTATCTATCTATCTATCTATCTATCTATCTATCTATCTATCTCTATCTATCTCTCTCTCTCTTTCTCTTTCTCTTTCTCTCTCTCTTTCCCTCTCTCTCTTTCCCTTTCCCTCTCTCTCTTTCCCTTTCCCTCTCTCTCTATCTCTTTCCCTTTCCCTCTCTCTCTTTCCCTTTCCCTCTCTCTCTCTCTTTCCCTTTCCCTCTCTCTCTATATCTCTCTCTCTATATCTCTCTCTCTCTCTCTCTCTCTCTCTCTCTCTCTCTCTCTCTCTCTCTCTCTCTCTCTCTCTCTCTCTCTCTCTCTCTCTCTCTCTCTCTCTCACCATTCACCTGCTATAATTATATATTTCTATATATTTATTGATTTATGTATTTAATATTCATGTATTTTTGAGATAGCTCCCTAAACCTCTATCATGCTATAACATACACCCCAAAACCACCATTTCAGACAAACTTGTAAATTTTTCGGTAAACAAGCCCTCATCTGACTGCTTTTAAATACTTCCTATCACCTGACATTTTAAGGGGACATGGGCCGGTTTTCTGGACCACTTTCTCCCTCATGTTTAGCCCCATTAGTTTTCAGATTTTAAGATGTTTGCCCCATTAGTTTGTCGATTTTAAGACCTTTCGCCCCATTTCTTCGTCAATATTTATACCTTTCGTGCTATTTAGGTGTCGATTTTTTCCCTGGCGAACGATAGTGAGCCTGTAATGTTGGAAGAATCGGCCTTCGGCCGGGACATTTTTCTACCGAAAAATGTACAAATTAATCTATTTGGATTTTTTTTTTTTTTTTTTTTGTATGGAGTTCTAGGGAGGAAAGTAGAAAAATAATGAATACATGCAAAAATCGCCTAAAAAGTGAACCATCCCCCCTTACACAAATATTGTATAGTCCAGGCATATTGATTATGGTTTGTCTTGGAAGTGACAATCAGTACATGCATCTTTGGCTTTTGAGCCCCCCCCCCCCCCACCCTCCTCCTCCCCACCCCTTCATTGACCTCCCCCTCTTGCTTTGACTTCCTCTTCCTTTGCCCCCCTCCCCCTTTTTCCCATCCTCCCCTCCCCCCCCCCCCCCCCAACCATTTACCACCCCCTCCTCCTCTCCTTTGCTCCCCCTCCCCCTTTCTCCCCTCCTCCCCCCCAACCATTTACCACCCCTCTTCCTTTGCTCCCCCCCCCCCCCTTTTCTCCCCTCCCCCCCCCCAACCAACCATTTACCACCCCTCTTCCTTTGCCCTCCTCCCCCTTTCTCCCCTCCTCCTCCCCCCCCTCCTCCCCCTCCCCCAACCAATTACCACCACCTCTCCTTTCCTCCCCCCCCCCCCCCTCCCCCTTCCTCCCTTCCTCCCTTCCTCCCTCTCCTTTCTACAGTAATACTAAATCATCATCATCACGGTCATAAACAATACTGCCACAATCAAACCAATGATAGCCACCGTCTCCACCATTGTCCTCGCTATCCCGGGTGGCGAGCGATGGTAACTATCAGAGGAACCATGGGAGCCCTGTGATTGGTTGTCAAGGGTCGCGCGTGGCACCAATCATCGCCCTCAACCATCGTTACGGTCATTACGGGGGCCATTAGCGGCAATAACACGATCCCCCCCTCTACCTCTACCTCTCCCTCCCTATCTCCCCCACCCCCCTCACTCCTAATAATTGTCTTCCCCTTTTTATCTCTCTCCCTCACTCCCCTCACTCCCCTCCTCACTTCCTCATTAATTCTTTTCCCCCTTTTATCTCCTTCCCTCTCTCCCCCCCCCCCCATTTTATCTCACCCCCTCACTCTCTATATCTCCCTCCCTCCCAATATTTCTCTTCCCCTCTTTTATTTTCCTTCCCTCTCACCCCAACCCCCGTTTATCTATTACCCTCTCACTCCCTCTCTTCCCCACTCTTTTATCTCCTACTCTCTCTCACTCCCTCTCATCCCTTCCCTACCCCCTCATTCACCCTCTTTATCTCCTACTCTCTCATCCCTCCCTCTCACTCCCCTCTCCTCCCCCCTCACTCCCTCATTCACTCTCTTAGCCCTCTTTATCTCCTACCCCCTCTCCCTCTCCCCCGCCCCCACTCCCTCCCTTCTCCCTTACCCATCACTCCCTCATTCACTCTCTTCCCCTTTCTCTCCTTCCCTCTCACTCCCTATTGGCCCCTCCTCTCATTCAAACTACCTTCAGACATTGTGAACTGCGATACAATTGAGACTCAAGATAATTTCCAGATAACTACTTGGCCACTATCAATTAACCCCTTCAGTACCGGCTACGTCTTATATACGTTATTCTGGCCACTTTTAGACGATTGTATTCGGTTCAAAAAGGGTCTCCGGCAATTAACAGGCTTCGAACTATCTCACTTAAGGGGAGGTCTCTACTTGAGGGATTGTTTTCTTGATCCCTTTCTCCCTCATGTTTAGCCCCATTGCTTTTAATATAAAACGTTTTCCCCATTAGTTTAGCGATTTTAAGAACTTTCACCCCATATTAAGACCTTTCGTGCAATTCAGGTGTCTATTTTATCCTGGCGAGCGATAGCGAGCCTGTAATTTAAGAGGAATCGGCCTTCGGCCGGGACATTTTTCTACCGAAAAATGTACAAATTTATCTTGAAAGGGACTCGAGGGGGTGTAATTTTAAGGTTGATGGAGGGCTAGGGAACAAACTAAATACCTCCCCTTAAGGGAGATCCTTCACTTTTTGTCAATTTTTGTATTTATTTATTATTTTTCTAGTTTCCTCGCTAGACCTCCATCAAGCTTAAAATGAAGCCCCCTAGACCCCCTTTCAAGATAAATTTGTAAATTTTTCGGTAGAAAAGTGTCCTGGCCGAAGGCCGATTCCTCTTAAATAACAGGTTCGCTATCGCTCGCCAGGAAAAAAATCGAGACCTAATTGACAGGAAAGGTCTTAAAATTTACAGAAATGGGGCGAAAATTCATAAAATCGCCAAACTAATGGGTCTAAAGATGAGGGAGAAGGTGGTCTAGAAAAGCGACTCGTGTCCCCTTAACTCTTTTTACTACCACAGATCCTTATGAAGCTGCACACAATCGTATAAATATATCTACAATAAAATACAAAAGACGTCGCCAGCACAGAAGGAGTTAACACCATCTACTTCAGAATAACTATAAAGCCGGTATCACACGAGAGCTTTTATAGTCAACATTCGATGATCAACATTTTTCTGGCAACATTTCTGGAATATTTTGCACTGGTATCGGAAACTAGGCTGATGGTAGATGAATTTAGGTGACCGAAATATTAAAAGTGTTTCCCTTATATTCTGCCAGACCAGTGTTGAGGATAAATGCTAGGTGAAAAAGCGCTCGTGTAATACCGGATTTAGGGTGACCGGTTAACTCAACCAGTAGCTCTCAACCAGTACCAAATTAACCAATACGGTTAGGTTAGTACAGTACTATATTTTGGCACTGGTTTGATTGGTCTGGGTTAATTTGGCACTGGTTGAAATGGTCTACTGGTTGAAGTGACATGGAACCCGGATTTAGTCGTAATGAAGAAATAGCACAGATTGCAATATAAATTAATGTCTGCATAGTTGTGTTTATTAAGGGGAGACGGTCGTTGTTCTGGTCCCCTTTCTCCCTCGTGTTTAGTCCCATTATTATTTTAGATTTTTAGACGTTCGACCCATTTGTTTGGCGATTTTAAGACCTTTCGTCCCATTTCGTTATAACGCTACATTTTAAGGTCTATCGTGCCATTTAGGTGTCGATTTTTTTTTCTGCCGAGCTATAGCGAGCCTGTAATTATAAGAGGAACCGGCCTTCGGCCGGGAAATTTTTCTACCGAAAAATATACAAATTTATCTTGATGGCGGGTCTAGGGGATGTTTTTCTAAGTTTGAGGGATGTCTAGCGAGGAAACTAAGAATTTATGAATGAATGAATTGATAGGCCAAAAAAGCAGTGAGTGTCCGCTTAAATAAGATTAATTTCAGTTGAACAAATTTGAGCTTGAATTTATTGTATCCCTTTCAATATACGATGGTACATTTCTGTTCTGTTTTCTGGCTAGTATTAGACGATTTTATTCAGATCAGGAAGGGTGTATGGACGTGAGAGGGTTAATTGAGATAGTCTTGGCCCTTATCATTCCCACAGATCCTTCCTAAGCTGGATAAAATCGTCTAATGAGAGCCAGAGTAAACTGTCAAAAATGCGTCATAATCTTCAAAGGGTTAGGAATATTGTCAATTGAACCATTTTGAGTTATAATTTATTTCAATAATGTATTAGTTTTGGGGTTAAGGGGAGAGGGGTCGTTTTTCTGGCCCCCCTGCTTCCTCATGTTTAGCCCCATTAGTTTTCAGATTTTAAGACGTTAGGCCAATTAGTTTGGCGATTTTAAGACCTTTCGAACCGTTTCTTTGTCAATATTAAGCCTTTTAGTAACATTTAGGTGTCTATCTTTTTCCTGGCGAGCGATAGCAAGCCTGTATTTTAAGACGAATCGGCCTTTGGCCGGGACATTTTTCTACCGAAAAATGTACAAATATATCTTGAAGGAGGGTCTTGGGGGGTGTTTTTTAAGCTTGATGGAGATTTAGGGAGGAAACTATAAAGATAAATATTAAGATACATAAATATTAAGATACATAAATGAGCAAATAAATACGGCCATCCCCCCGTAATGTATATTTCTCTCTCTCTCTCTCTCTCTCTCTCTCTCTCTCTCTCTCTCTCTCTCTCTCTCTTGTGTTGTTAGTCCTTTGTGGTAGCCCTTTATTCTCTCTCTCTCTCTCTCTCTCTCTCTCTCTCTCTCGCTCTCTCTCTCTCTCTATCTATCTATCTATCTATCTATCTATCTATCTATCTATCTAGGAGACATGAGCTACGAAGATGGGTTGGGAGCTCTAGGTAACTTTTTAAAAACTCGAAAAATTAATCATGTCTGTTTTGAGTATTACACTCTTGACTGACTGATTGTGTAATTTATAGAATAGTATAGTATCTCCCTGGAATGGACCGCCTGGGGTTTGATATACTAACTAGCCCGTACATCACACACACACACACACACACAGTCTCTCTCTGCCTCCCTGACACACACACACACACACACACAGTCTCTCTCTGCCTCCCTGACACACACACACACACACACACACAGTTTCTCTCTCCCTCCCTGACACACACACACAGATACACCCACACATACCACATACATACAGACACAGACACACACACACATACATACATACAGTCTCTCTCCCTCCCTGACACACACACACACACCACATACACACACACACACACACACACACACACACACACACACACACACACACACACACACACACACACACACACACACACACACACACACAGTCTCTCTCTCTCTCCCTCCCTGCTCATTTCCTAGCCTAAGGGACAAGCCTGTTTACTTTTCCTTCACATGTTTCGTCTGACTCTCCTCCCCCCCCCCCCCCTTCCCCCCGTCCCTCTCCCCCCCCCCCCTTCCCCTCCCCTCCCCCATCCCCCCTCTTCCCTTTCTTTTCTCCATTCTGCTCCTCCTCCCCCCCTCCCCTTTCCTCCTCTCCTTTTCCTCCCACTTATCATCTTTTCTTCTTCTTGTTTCCTCTTCTTCTTCTGCTTCCTCTTATTATTTTTCATCTTCTGTTTCCTCTTCTTCTTCTTCTTCTGCTTCTGTTTCCTCTTCTTGTTTTTCATCTTCTGTTTCCTCTTCTTCTTCTTCTTCTTCTTCTGTTTCCTCTTCTTGTTTTTCATCTTCTGTTTCCTCTTCTTCTGCTTCTTCTTCTTCTGTTTCCTCTTCTTCTTCTTCTTCTTCTTCTGTTTCCTCTTCTTGTTCTTTCTTTTTTCTCATTCCCATCCTGCTTCCCTCCCTCTCCTTATTCTCCTCCTCCTCCTCCTCCTCTTTATCCTCTTCTTCTTTATATTCTTCTTCTTCTTCTTCCTCCTCCTCTCCCTCTCTCTCTCTCTCCTTTTTCTTCTTCTCCTCCTCCTCTCCCTCTCTCTCTCTCTCCTTCTTCTTCCTCCTCCTCCTCCTCCTCTCTCTCTCTCTCTCTCCTTCTTCTTCCTCCTCCTCCTCCTCTCCCTCCTCCTCCTCCTCTCCCTCTCTCTCTCTCTTCTTCTCCTCCTCCTCCCTCCTCTCCCTCTCTCTCTCTCTCCTCTTCTTCCTCCTTCTCCTCCTCTCCCTCTCCTCTTCTCCTCCTCCTCCTCCTCCTCCTCTCCCCCTCTCTATCTCCTTGTTCTCCTCTTCCTCCTCCCCTTCTTCTTCCTCCTCTTCCTCCTCCTCCTCCTTCCGTTCCACCGCCACTCCCAGAACTCTTTCGTTTTATTTTTTCCCAGCCATAATTCTGTTTTTTTAAGCTCATTTTCTACCTAGCCCTCTTTTCTGTATTTCTAGTTGATACATTTTCTAGTTTCAATAATATCTTACATCTTTTGTTTTCTAGTATGATATCCTACGCAAGACTTTCTATCATGAGCTTACTTTTGAAGATTTTTTTTTTATAAACCAAATAATGATGTGGTTAACTCATTTACTTTATTTAGATATTTTATTATTAGTATTATTTTTGTATTATTATTATTATTATTATTATTATTATTATTATTATTAGTATTATTATTAGTAGTAGTAGTAGTAGTATTAGTAGTATTTTGGGGAGGATGGGGTATTTAAGGGGATTCGGGGGGACAGGCACCAACAGAGGTTAGCCAAAAGTGATTAGTTTTTCTTTAGGTACCAAAGGAAAAAGTACCGACAAAGTTTCATGTAAATCCTGCATCTGTATTCTTATTTATTTAGTTATATATATATAGTATATTTATTTATGTACTTATTTATTTTATTTGTTTATGTTTTGATTTAGAAATACTGGTGGTGACAAACAAGCAAATATATAAACACTGTCATTCATCTGAAAACAGACAAGAAAAAAATCCTATCGTTGTGATTCCACTCCTAGAAGTAATTTGCCTCCTATCCCTGTCTTCGTGGCGCAATGCATAAGTGTGTTGATTTTCGGTGTGAGCGTCCTGGGTTCGAATCCCCGGACTGCCACATGAGTTTGTTAATTTCATTAATCGAGTTTAGGAGTAAAGTTGGTTGGTGGAGGGAACATAATCAATATATAAAAATCAATATTCACACTAAGTGTTCAGCTCTTGTGTCTTCACTTATTTCTTACAATTATAATTTTAGGTAGGGCTTGGATTTTTTTTTTTTTTTTTTTTCTTTTTTTTAAATTAAGTATTCATTTATTAATTAAATTTTGAGTTTCCTCGTTAGGCCTCCAGCAAGCTTATAAAAACACCCTCTAGACCCCCTTTCAACATAAATTTGTACATTTTTCGGTAAAAGAAAATTCACGGCCGAAAGCCGGCTCCTTCTAATATCATAGGCTCGCTAATGAGGCGAAAGGTCTCCAAATCGCCAAACTAATGTAACAAACGTCTTAAAATCTGGAAACGAATATGATAAACATGAGGGAGAAGGGGGGGAGGGGGGGAGGGGGGTCCAGAAAAAGTGACTACGGTACCTTTCCCTTAAGGGGAGATTTCCACTTGAGGGATTTTTTTCTTGACCCCTTTCTCCCTCATGGTTAGCCCCATTGTTTTTGATATTATAAGACGTTCGCCCCATTAGTTTGGCGATTTTAAGAACTTTCGCCCCATTTCTGTCAATTTCAAGACTTTTCGTGCCATTTAGGTGTCGATTTTTTCCTGGCGAGCGATAGCGAGCCTGTAATTTAAGAGGAACCGGCCTTCGGCCGGGACATTTTTCTACCGAAAAATGTACAAATTTATCTTGAAAGGGGGTCTAAGGGCTGTAATGTTAAGCTTGATGGATATCTAGGGAACAAACGAAAACCCTGCCCTTAACCGGACCCTTGTGTTATTATATAGCCTATCATTATATAGCCTATCATTATATAGCTTATCATTATATAGCCTATCATTATATAGCCTATCATTATATAGCTTATCATTATATAGCCTATCATTATATAGCCTATCATTATATAGCTTATCATTATATAGCTTATCATTATATAGCTTATCATTATATAGCTTATCATTATATAGCTTATCATATAATATTATAGCCTATCATTATATATATATAGCCTATCATTATATAGCCTATCATTATATAGCTTATCATTATATAGCTTATCATTATATAGCCTATCATTATATAGCCTATCATTATATAGCCTATCATTACATAGCCTATCATTAT
The DNA here is from genome assembly GCA_032716605.1 of Paralithodes platypus. NCBI lineage: Eukaryota > Metazoa > Arthropoda > Malacostraca > Decapoda > Lithodidae > Paralithodes > Paralithodes platypus. Next base: position 54,781,195 of record CM064548.1, read on the forward strand.
ATAGCTTATTATATAGCCTATCATTATATAGCCTATCATTATATAGCCTATCATTATATAGCCTATCATTATATAGCTTATCATTATATAGCCTATCATTATATAGCCTATCATTATATAGCTTATCATTATATAGCTTATCATTATATAGCTTATAATTATATAGCCTATCATTATATAGCCTATCATTATATAGCCTATCATTATATAGCTTATCATTATATAGCTTATCATTATATAGCCTATCATTATATAGCCTATCATTATATAGCCTATCATTATATAGCCTATCATTGTATAGCCTATCATTACATAGCCTATCATTATATAGCCTATCATTATATAGCCTATCATTATATAGCCTATCATTATATAGCCTATCATTATATAGCCTATCATTATATAGCTATCATTATATAGCCTATCATTATATAGCCTATCATTATATAGCTATCATTATCATTATATAGCTATCATTATATAGCCTATCATTATATAGCTTATCATTATATAGCCTATCATTATATAGCTATCATTATATAGCTATCATTATATAGCTATCATTATATAGCTATCATTATATAGCCTATCATTATATAGCCTATCATTATATAGCTTATCATTATATAGCCTATCATTATATAGCCTATCATTATATAGCTATCATTATATAGCCTATCATTTATAGCCTATCATTATATAGCCTATCATTATATAGCTATCATTATATAGCCTATCATTATATAGCTTATCATTATATAGCTATCATTATATAGCCTATCATTATATAGCTATCATTATATAGCTATCATTATATAGCCTATCATTATATAGCCTATCATTATATAGCCTATCATTATATAGCCTATCATTATATAGCCTATCATTATATAGCCTATCATTATATAGCTATCATTATATAGCCTATCATTATATAGCTTATCATTATATAGCTTATCATTATATAGCCTATCATTATATAGCCATATAGCTTATCATTATATAGCTATCATTATATAGCTTATCATTATATAGCTATCATTATATAGCTATCATTATTATAGCTATCATTATATAGCCTATCATTATATAGCCTATCATTATATAGCCTATCATTAGCCTATAGCCTATCATCATTATATAGCCTATCATTATATAGCTATCATTATATAGCCTATCATTATATAGCCTATCATTATATAGCCTATCATTATATAGCCTATCATTATATAGCCTATCATTATATAGCCTATCATTATATAGCCTATCATTATATAGCCTATCATTATATAGCCTATCATTATATAGCCTATCATTATATAGCTTATCATTATATAGCTATCATTTAGATAGCCTATCATTATATAGCCTCTCATTATATAGCTATCATTATATAGCCTATCATTATATAGCTATCATTATATAGCCTATCATTATATAGCTATCATTATATAGCCTATCATTATATAGCCTATCATTATATAGCCTATCATTATATAGCTATCATTATATAGCCTATCATTATATAGCCTATCATTATATAGCCTATCATTATATAGCTATCATTATATAGCCTATCATTATATAGCCTATCATTATATAGCCTATCATTATATAGCTATCATTATATAGCCTATCATTATATAGCCTATCATTATATAGCCTATCATTATATAGCCTATCATTATATAGCCTATCATTATATAGCCTATCATTATATAGCCTATCATTATATAGCCTATCATTATATAGCCTATCATTATATAGCTATCATTATATAGCCTATCATTATATAGCCTATCATTATATAGCCTATCATTATATAGCCTATCATTATATAGCTATCATTATATAGCCTATCATTATATAGCTATCATTATATAGCCTATCATTATATAGCCTATCATTATATAGCTATCATTATATAGCTATCATTATATAGCCTATCATTATATAGCCTATCATTATATAGCTATCATTATATAGCCTATCATTATATAGCCTATCATTATATAGCCTATCATTATAGCCTATCATTATATAGCCTATCATTATATAGCCTATCATTATATAGCCTATCATTATATAGCCTATCATTATATAGCCTATCATTATATAGCCTATCATATATATAGCCTATCATTATATAGCCTATCATTATATAGCCTATCATTATATAGCCTATCATTATATAGCTATCATTATATAGCCTATCATTATATAGCTATCATTATATAGCCTATCATTATATAGCTATCATTATATAGCTATCATTATATAGCCTATCATTATATAGCCTATCATTATATAGCCTATCATTATATAGCTATCATTATATAGCTATCATTATATAGCCTATCATTATATAGCCTATCATTATATAGCTATCATTATATAGCCTATCATTATATAGCCTATCATTATATAGCCTATCATTATATAGCTATCATTATATAGCCTATCATTATATAGCCTATCATTATATAGCTATCATTATATAGCCTATCATTATATAGCCTATCATTATATAGCTATCATTATATAGCCTATCATTATATAGCCTATCATTATATAGCTATCATTATATAGCTATCATTATATAGCCTATCATTATATAGCCTATCATTATATAGCTATCATTATATAGCTATCATTATATAGCCTATCATTATATAGCTATCATTATATAGCCTATCATTATATAGCCTATCATTATATAGCCTATCATTATATAGCTATCATTATATAGCCTATCATTATATAGCCTATCATTATATAGCCTATCATTATATAGCCTATCATTATATAGCTATCATTATATAGCCTATCATTATATAGCCTATCATTATATAGCCTATCATTATATAGCTATCATTATATAGCTATCATTATATAGCTATCATTATATAGCTATCATTATATAGCCATATAGCTTATCATTATATAGCTATCATTATATAGCTATCATTATATAGCCTATCATTATATAGCTATCATTATATAGCCTATCATTATATAGCCTATCATTATATAGCCTATCATTATATAGCTATCATTATATAGCTATCATTATATAGCTATCATTATATAGCTATCATTATATAGCTATCATTATATAGCTATCATTATATAGCCTATCATTATATAGCCTATCATTATATAGCTATCATTATATAGCCTATCATTATATAGCCTATCATTATATAGCCTATCATTATATAGCTATCATTATATAGCCTATCATTATATAGCCTATCATTATATAGCCTATCATTATATAGCCTATCATTATATAGCCTATCATTATATAGCTATCATTATATAGCTATCATTATATAGCCTATCATTATATAGCTATCATTATATAGCTATCATTATATAGCCTATCATTATATAGCCTATCATTATATAGCCTATCATTATATAGCCTATCATTATATAGCCTATCATTATATAGCCTATCATTATATAGCTATCATTATATAGCCTATCATTATATAGCTATCATTATATAGCTATCATTATATAGCCTATCATTATATAGCCTATCATTATATAGCTATCATTATATAGCCTATCATTATATAGCCTATCATTATATAGCTATCATTATATAGCCTATCATTATATAGCCTATCATTATATAGCCTATCATTATATAGCCTATCATTATATAGCTATCATTATATAGCTATCATTATATAGCCTATCATTATATAGCTATCATTATATAGCCTATCATTATATAGCCTATCATTATATAGCTATCATTATATAGCTATCATTATATAGCCTATCATTATATAGCCTATCATTATATAGCCTATCATTATATAGCTATCATTATATAGCTATCATTATATAGCCTATCATTATATAGCTATCATTATATAGCCTATCATTATATAGCTATCATTATATAGCTATCATTATATAGCCTATCATTATATAGCCTATCATTATATAGCTATCATATAGCCTATCATTATATAGCCTATCATTATATAGCCTATCATTATATAGCTATCATTATATAGCCTATCATTATATAGCCTATCATTATATAGCTATCATTATATAGCTATCATTATATAGCCTATCATTATATAGCTATCATTATATAGCCTATCATTATATAGCCTATCATTATATAGCTATCATTATATAGCTATCATTATATAGCCTATCATTATATAGCCTATCATTATATAGCCTATCATTATATAGCTTATCATTATATAGCCTATCATTATATAGCTATCATTATATAGCTATCATTATATAGCCTATCATTATATAGCCTATCATTATATAGCTATCATTATATAGCCTATCATTATATAGCTTATCATTATATAGCCTATCATTATATAGCCTATCATTATATAGCTATCATTATATAGCCTATCATTATATAGCCTATCATTATATAGCTTATCATTATATAGCCTATCATTATATAGCTTATCATTATATAGCCTATCATTATATAGCTATCATTATATAGCCTATCATTATATAGCCTATCATTATATAGCTTATCATTATATAGCCTATCATTATATAGCTATCATTATATAGCCTATCATTATATAGCCTATCATTATATAGCCTATCATTATATAGCCTATCATTATATAGCCTATCATTATATAGCTTATCATTATATGGCCTATCATTATATAGCCTATCATTATATAGCCTATCATTATATAGCCTATCATTATATAGCCTATCATTATATAGCCTATCATTATATAGCCTATCATTATATAGCCTATCATTATATAGCCTATCATTATATAGTTATCATTATATAGCCTATCATTATATAGCCTATCATTATATAGCCTATCATTATATAGCTATCATTATATAGCCTATCATTATATAGCCTATCATTATATAGCCTATCATTATGATGTACGGTATAATATGTTGGTGGGGAATAATAGATACCTGTATATGTTTTCGTGATCGTGTATTCAACCTTGAACTGTGTTGGTGGTGTAATGGTTTAGATACTTATGTTCTGGGTGTGGTGTCCCGAGTTCGCATCCCGGGAGGACCATATTATGCTTTCATTAGTTTGTTCAAGTACATCGGGGTTTGTAATGGATGATTAATGTTAAGAACAACGGGGTGTTACTTAACTTTATTTAGACACGATCAGACCGGGGTGTTTCCAGGGGGAGGGGGGGGGGGGTATGTATTTGTACACTCTAGCCCACTCATACAAATCTCTGGAAAACCAAGCTATGAATATATATGTGTTTCCATAAATCAACTACACAACTAAATATGTTATTTCTTTTTAAAGGCCAGTTCCACCCAAACATCAATCCATACAGTTATAATTGCACACAGCAGAACCTAGGGTGTCCAGGAATTGTTATGAGTGGGTTAGAGACTATGGTATCCGAGTGTACATTAATTTATCTTTATATATTTGTGTTTAGTTTCCTCCCTAGAACTCCATCAAGCTTTAAAAAAACATCCCCTAGACCCCCTTTCAAGATAAATTTGTAAACTTTTCGGTAGAAAAATTTCCCGGCCGAAGGCCGGTTCCTCTTAAAAGTACAGGCTCGCTATCGCTCGCCAGGAAAAAATCGACAACTGAATGACACGAAAAGACTTAATACTAACTAAGAAATAGGGCAAAAGGGTTTAAAATCGTCAAACTAATGGGCCGTACGTCTTAAAATCTGAAAAAATTAAGGCTAAAAATGAGGAAGATGGGGAAGGGAGGGGGGGGGGGTCTGAAAGGGCATTTGTTTGTGTAAGCGGCCGGAGAGGTTGGCTTGAGAGTATGGGAACCGGAACATCCACTGCCACTTAATTAATCCCATCTATAACACGCAATACCACCACCACTACAACAATAACAACAACAGCCACTTAAACCCATCTATAACACCACTACCACCACCACCACAACAACAACAACTGCTACCACCATCACTACCACTGCTACCACCACCACCACTATCACTACCACCTCCACCACCTCCCTCACCACCAACACTAATTTATTACTATCACGTGTCCTTCTTCAACTTTTGTCCTGCCTCAAACGGTGCAGGATACACACACACACACACACACACACACACACACACACACACACACACACACACACACACGTACATAGTGAGCTAGAAATGTACATATCCACAGATCTTGTTGTCCCTACTGGTCGGTTCGGCATTAGTTCTAAGCAAGTAGAAGTGAGAGAGAGAGAGAGAGAGAGAGAGAGAGAGAGAGAGAGAGAGAGAGAGAGAGAGAGAGAGAGATGTGTATGTGTATAGTGTTTGTGTATGTGATGGTGTGAGTGTGTGTATATGTGTGTGTGTGTGTGTGTGTGTGTGTGACGGAGGGATAACAAGAGAGAGGGGGGAGGGGGGTGTGGGTCTTGTGGGGTCAATTTGGGACTGGTGCCTTTCTAGTTGATTGTTGGTTGAGGGTGGGTGTATGAAGAGGGTGTTGTGTATTGTAGTGTCAGCTTGCAGCTTGGAGTCTTACTTTATACTCTCTGTGTGTCTCGTATATATATATATAGGTGCATACAAAAGTTTCAGTAATTAATATCATTGTTCGTTTATTGAGGGTCATTATTTCACAGAGAATGGGTTGGTCGGCCTCTGGAGATATGTACCATCACAGGTCCCATGATACCTGCGTCCATTAAACCGCCAAGCTGTCAAGGTGTATGAGGCATCAATTCAAGGGACGACATTGGGTTTGATGGTGGCGCACGAACCTCACAGGGTTTTTTTTTCATGTGCCGATGGTATTAAGAGTGCAGAACATGGAGTACAAAGGAGTTGAGAGGAAATCAAGCAACAACAGGTCTAGTGACCCCTCTAGGCTGTTTGTCCTCCAAAACACTGTGGATCAAGTGTCCATACAGTGGTTTAGAGTGGGTAAGGGAAAATTGGAAAGGGAACTATTGCCCTGGAACTAATGTCCGTGGCAGGATTAGGAAGTTAGTAGGGAACAGAGGGGTTAGTAACATAACACAGTTATAAGTGATCTTTCGTATATCTGGGAAAAAGACAGTAACGTCTTAGTAATATTTATACGCAATAATCCTTGATGAATTTGAGGGGGGATTAACATAAAGTTATTTATATACAAACGCAGTCAGTCGCGGGTTTGATGCAAGATATTTGTCTAGGCGAAGTTTAAAAGAATCAACAGTGCTGCAGTCTATAACGTTTCGGGGAAGCCCATTCCACAAGTTGACAACTCGACTGAAGAAAAAATTCTTAGATTCGTGTGAGTTAAAAGATTTACCAATAATTGTGCAACCGTTTCCCCGCGTGTAATTAGATTGGTCGATAGTGAAGTACTTACTACAGTTCATATTGTTGATGCTTTTGATGATTTTGAACACTTGAATTAAGTCACATCTTAATCTGCGCTGGGTTAAAGGAAATATATTTAATTCTCTAAGGCGCACCTCGTATGGTTTGTTCTTTAGGCTAGGTATAATTTTGGTAACTCTATGTTGAACTCGTTCTAGCTTGTCTATTATCTTTTTGGTAATAAGGGCACCAGGATTGAACGCAGTATTCCAGAAGAAGGCGGACTAAGGAATTGTAAAGGGTTAGGATAACTTCTTTGGATTTATGCTCAAATGACCTGCCTATAAAGCCAATTGTTTTGTTTGCCTTCTTAACAACTTCTGAACATTGTTGACTCGCTTTTAGGTTACTCGATATTGTTACTCTCAGATCGGTTTCTCTGTCTACACTCTTAAGCTGAGTGCCATTCATCGAATAGTTTGCTTTCTCATTTCGGTATCCGATATGTAGTACTTTACATTTATCCGCATTGAAACTCATTTGCCAAATTTGGGCCCAACATGACAACTTATCTAGATTGTGTTGCATATTGTCAACTTGTTCTTTTGAGAGTACGCTATTTGCAATTTTTGTATCGTCAGCAAACTTTGAGATTGTACAGGTGAGACCCTCATCTATGTCGTTGATGTAAATTAGAAAGAAAATTGGTCCTAGTACCGATCCCTGGGGTACCCCGCTACTTACATTGGTCCATTTAGATGCCTTACCGTATATGACTACTCCTTGCTTTCTGTCGCTGAGGCAATTTTTATCCATTTCAATACACTGTCTTGTATTCCATGCACTTTTAGTTTAAGCAGTAAACGTTTGTGGGAAACTTTGTCAAAGGCCTTTTGAAAATCAAGGTATATAATATCTACAGCTTTACTCTCATTGTAGAGGTTGAGGATATCGTAGAAGAAGTCTAAGAGGTTTGTTAAGCAGGAACGTTTGTTACGAAAGCCTGTTGAGTATCTTTAAGTATGTTATTTTCCTTTAAGTGATTTACGAGTCTGTCTCGTATGAGTGTTTCTAGCATTTTACATACAACTGAGGAGAGTATCTTCTGTTTCTGATATTCTTGTATTAACGTAAAACTTCATATCAATAAATGTATTTGAATTTGAATTTGTGGGTATATACAGATAATTTTGAACAGCCTAAATGTGAAACAATATGTACTTTCATCCAGATGTAGGATGGACTGCAAGGACTTTGAGACACTAACCCTTCCCTGTACCCTCCCAAGAAATTCCCCCCCTCCTCCTCCCCCCCCCCCCCCCCCCCCCCTCCCCATTTGGGCTCCTCAGGTAACCAACTAACTGTGTCTCTGTGGTCACTCGGTCATTAGCTGATTACGGGTCATAGCCAACGCTGCGGCCCCTTGATCACTGCTACAGGTATCGCTCTCTCTCTTTAACTCTCTCACTATCTTTCTCTCTCTCACTCTCTCTCTCTCTCCCTCTCCCTCTCCCTCCCTCTCTCTCTCTCTCTCTCTCTCTCTCTCTCTCTCTCTCTCTCTCTCTCTCTCTCTCTCTCTCTGTCTGTCTGTCTGTCTGTCTGTCTCTCACACACAGACACATACACATACTCTCACAATCATTCTTTCTCACACACTCACACTCGCTCTCTCTCACACTCTCTCTCTCATACACACACTCTCACAATCATTCTCTCACACTCTCGCTCTCTCTCTCTCTTGCTCTCTGTACATAGACAAAAAGAAAATAATGTTCCTCGTCGTTTTTTTTTTTTAACAGTTTGTGTTTATAAGACAGTATGAGTTATGGTCTGTAACATAAAATGAACCTCTCGTTCGTACTTGGTATACAGTATAGCTGTCACAAATACATTTAAAGTGGACCTGTTTTCCATGAATTTCAGTTTCTAAAACACCTTGCTTTGACACAGCCTTAGGTGTACATATATATATTATATATATATATATATATATATATATATATATATATATATATATATATATATATATAATATATACAATAAATAAACATCCCCTTAAGCAATTCAACTGAAAGACATACAAACACACAACGACAATCACACAGTACCCTCATGGCCAGCTCTGCACTCCACTATAATCACAGTAAAACCCATGTCGTCTGCAGTAAACACCTCCGCTACCAACAATATATTTACCTCCAATACTGAACCCTAGAGATTCGGTTGGGAGAGCGATCAGCCATCTCTTCCTCTGGCCGCCATTTTGGTGAAGTAATGATCAAACTACGGGGTGATATTTTGTATTTAATCGTGTAAGCTTTTAGATCCAAAGAGCAAACTACATTTCTTGTGCCCCCCTCCACTGCTACCACCACCACATACCCAACTCCCACCCCCACTCCACATCCCACCCCTCCACTGCTACCACCACCATCCCTAACTCCCCCCCCCCCCACACACACACACACCCAGTGTTCCCCCCCCCACCATCCCCAACCCTCACCTCACCCACCCACCACCACCACCACCGCCACAACGATCCACCCAGCGCCCCCACCCCCACCATTACGACCACCACCCACCATCCCCACCCCCACCCCCACCCACCAACCTCCACCACGATTCACTCAGCGTTCCCACCCCCACCTCATTCACCCTTCTCACCCACCAACCACCACCACCCCCATGATCCAGCCAGCGCCCCCCCTGATCAAACACTCGGGGGGGCGGCATTGAGAGAGATCCCCCCAAGGATGAGACCTCTGAATCTAAACACTCGGCCTCCCACCGGGGTTGTTGTTCCCCCCCCCCCCCCCCCCCCGGTGACTTCAAGGCCCGGGGTACAGATTTACTTCGCTTGACTCAAACCACCTCCCAGTTCATCCTGGCCCAGGGGAGAAGTGGAAGATGAAGAAATGGAAGGAGGAGTTTAACCTCTTCTGTACCGGTGCCTTCATTTATACTTCATTTTGGCAGTGTGTATGATTGATAATACTTAATTTGAGACCGGATATGAAAAATCCATCGTTTGCCAGCCTGCTACCAATTCGAGTGATTACGCACATTTATTAACCCCTGCTGTACCGGCGAGGTCTTTCTAAGTTTATTCTGGCTACTGTTAGACGATTTTATTCAGTTTTAAAAGGGCCTCCAGCAATGAATAGGTTTCTAGCTATCTCACGTAATCCTTTTTACTAAGCCCTTACTTAAGCCCTGGGTGGGGCTTTGGTTTCCCGGGCGTTTCCGCACCCTCCTCAGCTCCCTGCCATGGAGTGGCTTCGGTCACCCAGGCTTTATTTTGGTCGGCAGGGAGGGTTCTGTGGGGGCGCTCGGTTATGGCCTTGGAATTGCTCGGGGCCTTGGGGCTGTTCGGCCAGGCAGCTTGGGGAACAACAACAACAACAACTACCAAAGATCCTTCTTAAGTTGTACCAAATTGTCTAAATATAGCCGAAATATATTTCAAAAGACGTCGCCGGTACAGAAGGGGTTAATACTAAATAAGTCAATACATATATAAATGTATAAATAAATAAATATAAACAAAATATATAAGTGGAAATTGTTTATGGCAAAGTGTCGCTGAATGTACTGTTCTCTACTAAATTGTTTATGGCAAAGTGTCGCTGAATGTACTGTTCTCTACTAAATTGTTTATGGCAAAGTGTCACTGAATGTACTGTTCTCTACTAAATTGTTTATGGCAAAGTGTCGCTGAATGTACTGTTCTCTACTAAATTGTTTATGGCAAAGTGTCGCTGAATGTACTGTTGTCTA